>CATIWO010208421.1:0-19557 GCA_949673435.1 Macaranga tanarius
GATATCTTAGATTGAATATAAGGCATGGTTTATGTCATCCTTAATTATTCAATTATTTCTCGATCTCAATTAGACTAAATTGATAACTCCTTATCAACTGATTTCAAGCATGGCCATGCATTTATATTCAGTCTAATTTATCAAGGGCCCATAGATATCCTCCTTATGATTAGTGAGGGACAAATTCCTTCTTGATCACTCACACTCCTCACATGATTCATTTTATATCCAATCATAATCTATTATATCATCCTGTTAAAGATAACATTAGAATGTGTCAAAATATAAAACTTTTGATGCAGGACTCTACGATGATCTCAGGACTGAGGACTACTATAACATCATTGCAATGAGAATAGCTTATGACAATTATCCATGTAGTATTCTCATAGTGGGTTAATCCAGGACATCCTATATACCTATGACTTGACTTTTAATTTCACATACATGATTAGTAAAACATGATCATCAGTCAACCTCACACTAGTCTTTATTCATTATTCTTCCATAATAATGACCGACTAGGGATGATTTAGAATATAACTCATTTACCATTTAAGAGTTCTACTATCAAGTCACACACTTGATGATCTTAAATAGAGTTAAACATTCATGGAATTTAATAGAGTCAATATGATAAAATGCCTATTTATTATAATAATGAAAAATAGACAAACTCACAATATGGCTATAATACTATAGGCCTACGGCACATCACTAACAGTTCTTGATGAATGAGTTCCTAGCTAGGACAAATATAACTGACTGAAAGAGTTTTAGTGCTAGAAAGTGTTTCTAGTATTTGTTATGTTTTATTAAGAATAGAACTTGAGATGAGGTCATATGATAAAGCTATTTGAGTTTGACTGGATCTTAACTCTAGGCTTTATCGGGATCTTCTAATGAAGGGATTTTACTGCACGATAATTATGACCAGAGGATTCATGTGAATCAATACATGCATTCATTTCTAATTGGGTAGTTGTGATATCGATGCTAGAGGTTACTCACAACTTATGAGAACTAAATGTGTATCATTAGGATTTTCACATTTAGACTTGAAAGTGTTCCAAGTAATATCAAGTGTTGATATTATTTTCTCATTACCAATTAGACATGAACCTAGTAAGTCACACCTAAAAGGTGAAACCAAATCATCTATGTTAATCTAATTATTGATTAAAGTGTTTAATCAAGTAATTAAGATTAAGGGAATTGGATTTATACTTTAAGCAATGATTCTAGCATATCATGAAATATAATTCCACCAAGGATTTTATTATTAATTTTTACTTGATTAATATGAGATATTAATTAAAGTATTGAATTAATAATATATGTGTTGTATATATTTGAACTTGGATTAATGGCCCAAGGTGTATGGGCCTAGGCTTAAAAGTGTTTTGAGCCAAAGAATAATCCAAAGTGTTAAGAAAACCCAACAACCTAATCTAGGTCCATTAATATAATGAATTGGGTTTGGACCAAGTGTTGGCCCAATAAGAAAGCCCAATTCCATATAATTAATGTAAAGATTTGGTTGTATTAATTGGACTTGGATTAATGGCCCAAGTTGTATGGGCCTAGGCTTAAAATTGTTTTGGGCCAAAGATTAATCCAATGTGTTGAGATAGCCCATCAACCTTATCTAGGTCTATTAATTTAATGGATTGAGTTTGGACCAAGTGTTGGCCCAATAAGCAAGCCGAAGTCCATAAAATTAATGTAGAGATTTGGTTGTATGTATTTACAAGTATAAAAGATGTATATAGACATAATACATGAGATGTGTTGTCTACACTCATCTTTGGAGATTATTAAGTGACAAGTGTCATGATGATGTAATCAATGATGTCATGTGGCGGGCCAATGATGTCATGTGATGGGCCAATGATGTCATGGTGATGTCATGCATGATGCCATGATGATGTCATAATGAGGTGGCAATCTCTACACATATTTTTTCCTAAGTGGTTTTTTATAAGGTTTCTTCTTTTTGTTGGTATGGTAGGTTTTTGTTCAAGTGTTGAACAAAAATGGTGGAGGTTTTTGTGGTGACAAAAACGCGAGCTACCAAACAAGAAAAGAAAAACAACACAAACCCTTAAGTGTTCTTGCTAGAAGATTGAATTAGTGCAAGTTCTTGTGAGGGTCACTGGAGAGGCTACTTGCATTTAATTAAATCTAATCAAGAAGGTGATTTGGTGGAGCTTGGTGTTTCAAGCTAGAGGCCATGCACTTGGGTGGCTGGAGCATTTGATTCAAGGGTTGAATCATCCATACCGAACTAGTAGATACTTTTGTGGTCTACATCAATCTATAGGAATTTTGTAAGTTTTCTTAAACTTGTATTCCTTGTTATTATTGATATACATGTTGATGTATGTGATTTAGCTATATGTAAATTGAAAAATGGTTCCTTGGGATTGGAATTCTTCATGTGATGAAGAGTTATGTAAGTGAAATTTTTGAAATTTCACCCTTGTTATGAACATGCTTCCCCTGCATCTTTGTTGCATAATATGAGTCCTTTCAAAAACTAGCTGTTAGAAACCATTGACATTGTCCCAACCATCTTCAACCTTCATTAAATGAAATTTTCAACTTTTTGCAGAGAAAGAGCTCCTCATAGTCGTGACTCACCCTTCACGATCGTGAGGGTTGAAAATATAGTCATTGAAGCTTGAAATTTGATTGTTGGTACAAGAATATGCTACTCATGATCACCTCATGATCGTGACTTGGTGGTCACGATCGTGACCTTGCATCTCATGACCGTGAGGGGTAGACCATGAGGGGTGCAGGAATATTTGCACAGTGAAGCGTATTTATCACTTGAATGGCTAGCCCTTCTCATGATTGTGAGCCTCATTTTCCACTTGGAAACTTGAATAAAACATCTTCAAATCATTCCACATGTGTTAGGGATCATTTGGGGGCTTCACAATGAGTCTTCAGGACTTCCTTAGAGTTGCAAATCACCATTCATAGCTTGCATCATCAAAGCTACTTATCTATCTAATAATCACACTTAAACATAAACATTAGTAATATCAAAATTTGTTGTTAAGGTCAAAATAATGATGGATTAACTTATGATCATGCAAATGTCCAACATACTTAGTCAGAAAAATCATGAGAGCTGGCTAAGAATAGGGGTATTATCACTTTGAAATACTTAAAATGCAACCTTACCTTTGTTAAATGTTAAGTCAGTACATTTATGGATGACTGTTGAAAAGATGTCTATATATGCA
Source organism: Macaranga tanarius (assembly GCA_949673435.1). Taxonomy (NCBI): domain Eukaryota; kingdom Viridiplantae; phylum Streptophyta; class Magnoliopsida; order Malpighiales; family Euphorbiaceae; genus Macaranga; species Macaranga tanarius. The sequence continues at coordinate 3,258 of CATIWO010208421.1, forward strand.
ATGTTCAATCAACATGATGACCAAATGATGCCCAAATATAAATGGGACATATTATGCAAATGTTCATTTTCTATATGTCATAATGTAATCATACACTACATAACATGTCTCTTAGCACAGGTCTGATCTAGTACAAAAATTTCAACTCAGGTACTACCACTACCACCTATAAAAGTACAAGCTAAACCAAGCCTAAAAATTAGAGATGCCTGTCGAACAGCCACCCAAGCCTTATATGCAACATTAGTAGTGATATCATGATCTCCAGCGGTGAGATGGTGAAACCTCCTACCTAACCATATAGTCTAAAAATCATCAATGAAGCATTGTGCTCCTTACTGAGTCACTAGTCCTCCCCTAAACTGTACTATCTCCAGAGGGATTCTCTGTCTGACTCCATACTACCTACAAATGATGATGGAGAAAAATGGGTGCAAGACCTGAACCTAGAGGCTAGGACATAGTAGATGTAAGTCCTCACAGTGACCTGCTCTAACCACCACCAAGGGTAAGTCCAATAGATCTCCTCGTCTGAAAGGTCATCAGCCAATCACACCACTCCTCAAGTGACAACCCTAAAGGGGTAGATCTAAAACCCTCCTGAGTCACCTCTCTTGATGACACCTAGGACCGTATCTCAAGTGATGGCTTAATAGGGGCTCTAAAATTGTTAGCTTCTCTTGTAACCAAATCTACAATGATTAAATACTAGGAGGTCAACCTCATGCATTTGAAGTAAGTTGGAAAAAGAAAAATAACTTACCTGATGAAGTAAAAGACTTCCAATGAAATGTGGGCTCCTCCCTAAGCAAATCTCATCAAGACCTTGTATAGTCTCAGCTAGAATAAGTAAGAAATTTGTCAACTTGTGCTCAATACCTCCCACTACACCTAGGATCTTGTAGTCATGAAGTCCATCAGTAAAAATAGAAGGAAGAAGTAGCATGATAAGAGATGGGCCCAAGATAGACTCCCAGACTGCTGAGAAGCACATACATGTAATATGTGAGATGGGATCAATCGTCTCTCTAGGGTAACAATAGAATCTAGAGAATGAGGGCTTAAGTCGAAGAAAGGAAAACCTCTGCCTCGATAGTTAAAGATGAAGGAAAGTGTGATAGTGTAACAATTAAAAATATGGAATTTAAAATTTTGATTGCATGCAACATTTTCATCAAACACAAAACACTTTCATGCCCATAGATCATATCACATGCACTCTTACATAGCTAGTCATGCATCAAGGATAACATTTAATCAACAATCAACCAAGTCATGCATTCACAATACAATACCTAGAAACTAAGGGTTTAGTAACACTTACAAAACTCCTAGCTAGTAGCACACTTGACAAGCTTTAGTTGAGGTTGATCTACAAGCTCCAAGCTCTCCAAATGTGAAGCCTCTAGCTTGATACACATGGATTGCACAATGAAGTCCTCTAAAGGATGGTGAAGCTCTATGGACAAGCCTATCCTCTTTAACCCAAGGTTCTTACAAGAACCCCTCCAATGTTTGGAGGAATATAACTAGGAAGCAACCAACAATGGATGATGGACTAGAAGTAGTACAACTTTTGTACACCTTTAATGGCTCTTAGTAGAAAGTACACAACACTTGTGTATGTTTGAATTCTCCACACTTAAAGAAAAAGAAGGAAGAAGACTCTATTAATCCTTTTCTCCCTTTTATTAGAATATGAAAATGATCTCTAATGTGTAAAATAGAGTTTTGTCTTGATTGTCTCTACAAACTCCACTAACTATCAACATAAAAACAATATGCTAATAGTTATGACTTGAGTGTCTCACACTCAAGCCACATGCATTCGGAGTTAGAGTGTTGTCTCTACACTCTCCACTAACTTAAACAAAACCAATATTATAATAACAATAACAACTTGAGTGTCTCACTCTCAAGTCACATGCAATACTATAGTTTGAGTGTCTCATACTCAAACTACATGCATTTAATAGATTAAGCATTTCATACTCTATCTATATGCATGGCTTGGCTTTACAAGTGAGTGGGTGGTGTTTGGTTACATGGATAACCTTAGCCTTGATATTCATTAATACTTAATGGATATGGGCTAAGGTTATGGGCACATGGGCTTCTCTACACTTAAAGAAGGCCCACTCCATACCATAAGACAACTTGTGGGCTAATTCAAACTCTTTAAATAAAGCCCATACATGAGTTCATCTTAAGTCCATCATAATTAATTTACTAAGTCCATCTCATGGCCCATATAGAAACCCATTATGAGGCAAATATTAATCTAGTCCTTGAACTTAATATCACATATTAAATCAATTCCAAATTAATATTTATTTAATTGCTATTAAGTCCCAATATTTGAATTTAGATTTCAAGATATGCTAGATCCTCGCATACATGCAAATGCAATTCAATTAATTTAATTAATTAATTAAACTCTTTAATCAATAATCAAATTAATATTGATCTTCACAAGTGAAACCTTTATATGTGTGACTTACTAGGTTCAAATCTAAATGGCAATGGGAAATAATATTAACACTTAATATCATGGAAACATCTTTTTATACTAAATGTGAAAATCCCAATCAATCACATTTAGTTCCCACAAGTTGTGAGTGACCCCTAACATAGATGTCACGACTACCCAAATAGAAATGAATGCTTTATGTAGATCCACAAGAACCACAGAACACAATTATCATGCGCTACATGTCCCTTCATTACAAGATCCTGATATTGGCTAGAGTCACAGATTAGTCAAACTCTAATTGCCTTAATCATATGACCTCATCTTAAGTTCAATTCTTAATAAAACATGACTACTACTAGAAAACTCTTTCCTAGCATCGAAACTCTTTCTAGGTAAGTCGAGTTTGACTTGGCCAGGTACTTATTCATCGAGAATAACTTAGATTGCATAGGATCTTATCCTGGTTCACTCCAGGTAATGAATTCCTTCTTGGCCGATCACTCATCCCTACATATAACCAACTAGAGCCACCACACGCCATATACCCACACATGGATAGCATAGGTATATAAATGAAAACAAACTCTAACCAACCATATATAGATGACCATGTCGCCTCAGGTTGAAGGACCATATGCACCATTATGTCTAAGATTATGATTGTTGACTTATGAAAATATCCATGAAATCACAAATCTTATGTCACAGTTTGTTCCACTCATCACATGAGTATCCACATGTCTATTCTAATATCTCATATCAAGTAGTGTGAGACTCACTACCTCCCACTATCGATATCATATACAGATTAAGGAAAATAAATAGAGGTAATAGTCTTGGGATTAATACTACCCATATATTAATCCAACGACTATGAACATTTAATAGTATATGTACTAAATAAGTTTGTCACTCATATTATCAACTCTTGATAATAATCTTATTTAACATTATACTAAGGGTAAACATTCAAATAAACAAACACTTTAATTTAAATGAATATTTTATTACCAATGGCTCCATTTTTGTCGCAGAAGAGAGGTACTGCCGACTCAATAGAAGGAACAACTCTTAGTTTAGTGATGAACTTCTGAATCCAAATAGCTTCCTTAGTAGCATCCGATGCGGCTATGTACTCGGCCTCTGTAGTGGAATTAGCAGTGATACTCTGCTTAGAACTCTTCGAGCTCACTACACCTCTATTACAGGTGAAGACAAACCTAGAGATAGACTTTCTATCATCCACATCCAACTGGAAGTCTAAATCTATGAAGCCCATAAGCTGTAAGTCACCTCCTCTATAAGTCAAGACTAAATCGTTAGTTCTTTGCAATTACTTAAGGACAACCTAAACTGTGACCCAATGCTCCAAGCCTGGGTTGGATTAAAATATGCTAGTCACACTAACAACATAGGCAATATCTGGCCTAGTACCCAATATGGCATACATTAGACTTTATATAGCCGAAGCATAAGGATGCTTGGCCATCTCTACCATTTCCTCAGATGTTTTGGGCGACATCGTCTGGGAAAGGTGGATACCATGCCTAAATGGTAACAATCCTTTCTTAGAATCAAGCATTTTGAACCTCTTTAACACCTTTTCTATGTAAAGACTTTGAGATAAACTTATTATTCTCTTTGATCTATCTCTATAGACTCAAATCCTAAAAATATAGGTAGCCTCTCCTAAGTATTTCATCGAGAAGGTCTTAGACAACTATACTTTCACAAAAGTCATCATACCGACATCGTTCCTAATGAGAAGTATGTCATAAATGTACAAGACTAGAAAAGTAAGCTGGCTCCCACTTACCTTCTTGTAAACACATGGCTCATCCTCACTCTTTATGAAACCATAAGAACGGATAGCCTCATCGAAATGATGGTTCTAACTCCTCAAAGCTTGCTTTAGACTATAGATAGATTTATGAAGCTTGCACACTTTTAAGCTTTCCTCGGATTCAAAACCCTTGGGTTGCTCCATGACAATGTCTTCCTCAACATAACCGTTAAAAAAGGCGGTTTTGACATCCATTTGCCAAACCTCATAATCATAGTGTGCAGCTATGGCAAGAAGAATCCGAATGGATTTAAGCATGGCTACTAGTGAGAAGGTCTCCTCATAGCCAACCCCTTGCCTTTGGTGAAACCCTTTCGCTACAAGCCTAGCCTTAAAGGTCTCTACCTTCCTATCTATACCAATCATTGCTTCAAGCCATTTTAAAGAATCTTTATCATATAAAGCTTCTTCATATGCAGTAGGATCATCATCATGAATGCTTTCTTCATGAACATGTAACTCTTGCATATCATGGAGAAAACCATATCTCTCCAAAGGACGAGATATCCTACTAGTCCTTTTAGGAGTCGATGTGATTACATTTTCAATTGGAATAAGCTCTTCAGGTTGATCAATATCCATTTGATCAATTTGTTAGGCTTCTTTAGATGACTCCTCATCTAACATTATCTTCCTTCTTTTGCTACCTTCCTTAAGAAACTCTTTCTCGAGGAATATAGTATCTCCACTTCCAACAACAACTTGTTCAGCAAGTTGATAAGAGCAATACCCTAAACTGTCTTTAGGATATCCAACAAACCTTTCTTTAATCAATTTTGGATCCAACTTGTCTGATTTCAGCTTTTTAATAAAAACCGGGCACCCTTAAATCTTAACATGTTTAAGACTTGGTGCCTTGCCATGCCATATCTCATATGGTGTGATAGAGACAGACTTGGATGGAATACGATTAAGGATATGGCATGTCGTTTGGAGTGCGAAACCCTAAAGTGATATGGGAAGATCGGTGTAGCTCATCACAGAACATACCATATCAAATAGGGTACAATTACGCCTCTCGGATACACCATTCAACTGTGGTGTTCTGGGTGGCGTTAGCAGTGATACAATGCCATGTTCCTTAAGGAACTCTATGAACTGGGTACTTAAGTATTCACCTCCTTGATCCAATTGAAGAGTTCTAATACTCTTCCCAGTTTGGTTCTCTACTTGAGCTTTGAACTCCTTGAACTTTTCAAAGGATTCACTCTTGTTCTTCATAAGAAACAAGTGCCCATACCTTGATAGATCATCTATAAAGGTAATGAAGTAGAAGAAGCCACCTCTAGTCATTTCCTTAAATGGCCCACATACATCACTATGTATGATTTCCAATATATCTTTGGCTCTTGCCATTTTTCCAACAAATGGTGATCTAGTCATCTTGACTTAAAGACAAACCTCACAAGTTGGATTGGATGCAGATTCAAGATTACTCAAAATTCATATCCTTTCTAACTTTGTGATCTTATCTTCCGCAATACGACATAATCTCAAGTGCTATAGATATTTAGAGTTAGAGGTGTTTTCAATTAACATTGCATTCACATTAGATTGGGGCCTAATGTTATTAGACATATTATCAACATAATACAAACCATGTATCATATAACCCATGCTAATCAATTCATTTCCAAAATAAATTTTACATACATCTCTACCAAAAAGGAATTCATAACCCTTACTAGTCAAACTAGAGATAGAGATAATGTTTTTAAAGGCATTAGGTACATACAACACATTATCCAATAACAAAATATGATCAAGCAAATTAATTAAAGAAGATCCTATAGCCTTGGTCGTAATACTTTCTCCATTTCCAAGCTTTAAGGTTACTTCATTGGGCCTCAACCTTCTCTCATTTGCTAGATCCTGCAAGGATGAAAAAATGTGAGAACTAGAACTGGTATCTAATACCCTTGCATTATATGAGCTCTTAGAACATTTAGAAGTAAATAAACTAGATAAAGTCTTACCTTCTCCATCTTTACCTTTTCACTTAGTCTTAAGGGACTCAAGGTACTTGGGACAATTTGTCTTCCAATGTCACTCTCCTTGGTAGTGGAAACACTTTCCTTTGCACTTGTCCTCCCTCACGGTGGCCTTGCCCTTATTCTTGGTTATCCCTCAATTGGGCTTGACAATACTTGTCTTGCCTTTGCTTTTCTTATTAGCCTTCTTCTTAGTCCCACTAGAAGAGGCAATAAGTGCAACCTCCTTCCCCTTGCTCCCTTGGATAGCCTTTTGGGCCGTCACGAGCATGTTAAATAGCTCCACAAGAGTGCACTCTATTTTGTTCATGTGGAAGTTGGTGATGGTTTGCCCGAATGATTCGGGAAGGGATTGGAGGATCATATCCACTTGGAGGTGGAAGTCCATTGAGAAGTCTAGACTCTCTAGCTCCTCAATTGATCTAATTATGGAGTTCACATGAGCTCTAACATCCTCTCCCTCTTTTATTTTAGCACGGAAAAGCCGCTTAGATATCTCATACCTAGTGGTCCTACTATGCTCACCAAATAACTCTCTTAGGTGTATAAGGATTTCATATGCACTTGTGTACTTCTCATGTTGCCGACGTAACTCGGTAGTCATGGAAGCCCACATTATGCAACATGCTTTCATATCATCATCCTTCCATTTAGTAAGAGTTTCATGCTCCTCTTGTGAAGCATTTTTAGGAAGGGATCGGGGAAGGCTTTGCTCTATCGTATAGAGCATTTTTTCAGAAGCTAAAATAACTTTTAGGTTCCTTAGCCAGTCAATGAAGTTAGGTCCTCTGAGCCTATTATTGTTGAGTATAATTGATAGTGGGTTTGAAGGTCTCATGTTATCAATTTCTACAATAGGTAATAAGATTGATTAGTTATAGTCATTGTTATCACCATTATATTTGGTCTTTAATCATAATGTGCCCCCACTAACTTGGCGAATCCTACACTCCTAAGTAGGAAACGGAAATCCCTTGTTGGATGGATTTCTAGTGGGTAATGGAGTTCTTAATTGGCCACTAGTATCCCTCAGGTACAGATTGCCATTCTTGGAATATTAGTTCTCATTAAGTGGACAACTCTTGTCCATCACATCTCATATGAGGTTCCATTAATTTAGCTCCTAATATTACAAGCCTCAGGTACGTATTGCCATTCTTGGCCTTTAGCATTAGTTAGGTCCATACCATTGGATTAGTGAAGTGTATGGATTTGAACACTACAAACCTTAGGTATGCCTATTTGCCATTCTTGGCCCATAGTGTATCCATACTCCCACAATATCTCATGCTTAATAATAACACTATATGAATCTCTTAGGCCTTATGTATACTCCTATGTGTCCATAGCCAATGTACATAAGCCTAAAACCATGCACGCTATTGCTCCAATGGAGAGCCTAAACTTAAATTTAATTGGAAGATTTTTGGGTCAATTTAAATTAAGGTCTCACTTTACACATTAGCTATTTTACAACATATATATATCATACATACATTGCATGCCAACATACATTCATCCATATATATAGCACGTACATACATAGCATGCTTCAATCGTACATATCACATATATATATTGAACATGCAAGATGAATGCATAAATAAGGAGTGATCATGGTCCTTTCCTAATTTATTCTAACACTTAGTATATTACAAATGGGCCTAGCCTAAGAAAAGCCTTCATTCCATGAGCCTCCTTAGCCACCTTCATCATGGGCCTTGCCTCAAAGCCTTCAAGGTTGAATGGGCCTCTAATTGAACTCTTCAATGTTACATTCAATCCTTAGCATACTAAGGCAAATAATTTACATCCTAAAACTATGTAATTAATATTTAATTACATAAATAATAATAATAAAATTAATTATTATTACAAACCAAAAAATGTAAACTAAGTCCATGATCATTCCTCGCATGTATGACAATCAAACATTTAATAAAATACAACTCTTGCATATTATTATATATTTATAAAGTCAAATAAACAAGAAAAATAAATTTTGTGAACAGTACCAAAAGTGAACAATACCGAGCAAAATTTTTTAAAAAAAAAAACATTTAATGCATCTTTAGTCACAACTCTTGCAACTAACAACATGTTTAATCATAACACTTGCAATTAATATAATCTTTAGCATGTAAATCATGTGATAATTGGCTCTGATACCACTTGAAGGACAGTGTGATTGCTTTCTCAATAATTTCATCAATGGTGATGCAATAATTAATAAATCATGTGCTAATCCTAAGGAACTTCGTATCTCCATTACATTCCTTGGTGGTTCCCAGTTTACAATCACTGCAATCTTACTAGGATCCACATACACTCCTTCAGCATATATCACATGCCCTATAAACGTAACTTTATCCAACCAAAACTCACATTTACTAAACTTTACATATATCTTCTTAGTTCTCAAAATTTCTAACACCGTCCTCAAATGCTTCTTATGTTCTTCTCTCGACTTCGAATATACTAGAATATTGTCAATAAACACAATTACAAACCTATCAAAATATGGCCTAAACACTCGATTCATTAAATCCATAAATGCTACTAGTGCATTAGTCAACCCAAATGGCATCACCCAAAATTTATAATGTCTGTACATTATTCTAAAAGCAGTCTTAGATACGTCTGATTCCTTGATCCTCAATTGGTGGTAACCAGATCATAAATCTATCTTTGGAAATATCTTTGCTCCTTGTAATTGATTGAATAAATCTTCTACCCTAGGCAAAGGGTAATTATTTCGGATTGTGACCTTATTCAACTGTTTATAATCTATACACAATTGAAAAGATCAATCTTTCTTCCTAACAAACAATACAAGCACACCCCATAGAGAGAAACTTAGTCGGATAAATCCTTTCCTTTATCCAACAGTTCTTGCAATCGCACTTTTAACTCCTTTCATTATATCGAAGCCATCCTATATGGTGCTTGCGGTACAGGAGCAGTTCCGGGTACAAGTTCGATCTGAAATTCTATTTCTCTCTCAGGTCGAAAACCTAGTAAATCCTCTGAAAATACATCCTCAAACTCATTCACCACTGGTAGTCCTTTCAACTTTGGACCTTCCTTGCTTTCCTCCACAATAGAAGCCAAGTATGCTTCATACCCTTTCCTCAGGTATTTCATATCCATCATTGCCGATATAATTTTGATAGGTGTTTTCTTATTTTCTCCAACAAACTTTATCCTTTCTCCATTCTCTTTTTTGAATTCTACTTGCCTAGTATAGTAATTCACATTTGCTCGGAAATAACTTAACCCGTCCATTCTGAGTAGGGCTGGCAATTCATGTTAACGGATCGTGTCAAGATATGATTATAACATAGAAATGGCCTACTCGAATACGACCCGTTTAACTAATCGTGTCAAAACTATAAACCCAAACACGGATACGTTTAAGTAACAGTTTACACGACCCGTGTAATTCGTTTAACCTATATAGGTCTAAATATGTTTAGATACACATTTTAACACGTTTAATACAGTTTAACATATTTAACATGTTTAACACATTTTAAGATATTTATATATTCAAAATACAAAATATCAAAAAAATTAATTATATTTTTAAATATAATTATGTAATTTTTCTATTGTAATTATCATTTTATATTATATATATTTTTAAGTATTTCAAATAATATTTATTTAATATTAAATTAATATTTAATAATAACTTAGTATTATATAGTATTTATTTGAGACTAATATTTGATAAATCTAATTATTTATATTAAAATTACCTACTTTTGATGATTTTTTTAATATTAATATTAATTGATACTAAATTATATAGCTTGAGTATTTTTATTGTGCTTATTTGCATAATATTAAATTAAATATTATATAGCATCTACTTATTATTTAAATTATCTTTAGTTTTTGGAAGGAAAATTATCTTTAATTAGTACTAATACTTAATATAAATGCTAATTTACATTATAAATTTTGTTAATAATATTTTTAGTATATATCAAAATTATATATTTCTATGAATATAATTGATAATACTAAATTATACTATAGATATATAATTCTATTATATATATACAATACAATTAATAATACTAGCATAAATTTTTATTATATTTAATAATTTAATTGTATTTATTTAATATTAATTAGTATTGAATAATATTTTATTTGATAATTTAAATTATATATATATATATATATATATATATATATATATATATATATATATATATAGGTTAATACATGTTTAAATAGGTTAATAATTAATCGTATTAACCTATTTACTAAACGTATTAATACGTGTTTAAATAGGTTAGGCGGGTTCAATCCGTTTAAATACAATTTTATTTATATTTTAAATGAGTTGACCTATTTATGACCCGAAGCCGTTTAACTTCGTGTCGTGTCATGTCGTATCATTTAAATGAGTCATGTCACAAATTACCAGCCCTAATTCCGAGTATAGCATCAAACTCGCCAATGGATAGGGGTATAAAATTCCATCTCATTTCACCCTCATTGATCTTTACTGAGACATCCCTATATATATTCTTACAAACTACACTTATTCTCATAGGCATGCTCACAATCACGGGTCCATTCAAATCACTTACTTTAAGATTATCATACATCACATAAGTCGATGATATGAATGAAAATGTAGCACCTGGATCAACTAGTATGTGTGCTAACTTACAATTGATGTGAGCCTTGCCCGTTATCACATTTGGTGACTCCACAGCCTCTCGCTCCGTCACAGCATATATTCTGGCTTGATGTATGCCACTAGCTGCTGAACTTGGCTTTCCTGGTTAATTTTGAGGCAGTTCTACCATACCATCCGTCAATTTTCATATAGCTACTGGCCTTCCTACCCTATATGACCTCCCACCTCTTTCATTACGAGGAGTATGGGATGCTTGCACTGATGGTTCTCCTGGGTATGTTTTTATGTAATTTCTCGCATAATGTCTGATCTTATTGCATCGGTAACATTTAACCTCTCCTTGATTACACCTTCCAACATAATTTTTCTTACACATGTTACACCAAGGTAATATATCTCTCCCTAATAATCCACTTCCAACGTGCATCTGTCTCATTGGCATTATTAGCTGTCTTACTAATACCTGACTTCCTTGAGGTCTATCTCTACCTCCCAACCTCACATTACTCCTGGAGTATGGAGATAACCTTAATCTCGTACTCATATTTCCCCTCCAAGGTTGTTGTAATGACTCAATTTGTTGATTAGACCTAACTTGGGTGAAACCTCTAGTTTTTTATCTAGCTTCTCTTGCTCCATCGCTTTATCAACCCAATCTTTAAACGTCATTCCCGCATACAAATTCTATTTTCCTCTCAAGGATATATACAACCCTTCACGAAATTTTTCGCTCTTCCTTTCCTTCGTAGGATAGATGTCCTTTGTGTACTTATATAGGTCCTCGTATTTATCAACATATTCTCTGACCGTCATCAATCCTTGCACTAAGTTGATAAACGCAACTACTTTCTACTTCCGATAGCTTTATGTCAAGTATTCTCTACGAAATTCCTCTTGAAACACTTGCCAAGTCAAAGTTTCACCATACAAGTTTCAAACACTAGTTAGCCAATTGCCAGCTTTATTAAACATCAGGCTATAAACATTGCTTATCTTTTCCTCATCACTGAGTTGCAACGTCGTAGAGACCTTCTCTATAGTCTTGATCATGGGTCCAATGTACCATAAAAATCATATGCTCTATATTTTTTTGCATGTTCAATTACGTCTTCAGGTCTCTTATACTTCTTTTTGTCTTTCTTAGCCATCATAGTTGCCATAGTGCGTGCTAATTTTGTAGCATCTACATGCATTATATATATATATAATCACTAATAGCATCCGTCCAACATAAACAAGATTGATGGCAAGAGCAACAAATACTCAACTAGTATAACATACATATGAAGTGTTCTGACACAAGAGGGCTAAATAAGGGAGTAGGTTATACAGGATCATATGCAGAATATACACTAAAATACATATAACCCAACAACTTGGCAACTAGGACTATCTAGCCCTAGAGAGTACTGCAATAACTACAGCAAAATGCAGTTACTCTTTATCACAAAGCCCATCCTTAAAAGGAAGGATATAAAAACTGCTATGTCCAGGTCATAGAAACCCAAACTCCTAGAGTTGTACTATAGGTGATGGTCATAACTATCATACACCCATCCCTAAATTCCTGTCGATCCGTATGGGTGTGGTAGTCGATGGTTATAGGTTTGAGAGAAACCCTTAAAGAAACAATGGCATTAGTATCATGTCTAACGAAGTAATGCACTTCTATCTCGTATCCTCTTACGTCGTATGTCATAGCGATCTAGTGTATAGTCATACTATATACACTACATACAATATCTAATTTATACTGAAAAAGAAAATAAAAAAAGAGTGGTGAGTATTTTCATAAGAAAATACCCAGTGAGCAGACAGATTACAATGCTATCTTAAGAAACAATAGGATATAATGCCAAGTAAACGATAGGAATATTTAATAAACAGAATATTTAAAATAACCAAGATTATTTCCATCTTACTCATAAAATAATCTATTAAAATCAATTTAAAAGAATTATTTAAATTAATTCATTAAAAATTTAATTCCGGCTTCATGGAAATTTCTTCCACACATTTTAATCATCTTTCCTTTCAAAATTACATTCTCATATTTATAGCATAGTACAGTACAACACAGTATAAATTACTAAAATAATCAGGATCAGGTTGTTATCGATGTGATGAGTATCAATTCAGCACATCAAAGGTTCAATTCATGTATGCATATCAGTATATACCACTCAGATTAGTGCCAAAGGCTTCTTAAATCTCGAGTATTGTCCCAAAGATGGTTATAATAGTCAAATATCTCATATCCGTGAATTACTCATTGTATCCCAGGTGCAAAAATATCTTTCACACGTGAGTTACTATATCCCAAATACAGTCTTACATCTCACAGAACTCAGTCGTACCCCAAGCACGGTCTTAATATAACCTTTCCTTTCAGTGTACATGTGCTCACAAAATCATTACATTTTCAAATTGTTTATATCTCTTTTTAATCAAAACTCTATATTTACTTTATAAATCATGTATATTACAAATTCAGGTTAAACATAGATCAGAACCAACTTAAAATAGCATTTTGGTCCACTGAAGCATCGGTACAGTGCAGAGGTGATACATTTGTGCTCACTAAGGCACTGCCCTAAGACCTGTAAGTTATAGAGGTGCCGCCTTAGAAGCCTAATGAGGCACCACCTTAGTGGCTCACTGAGGCGCCACCTTAGGGCCTTGGTGGGCTGAGGCGCCACCTCAATGCAATCACGCGCCACCTGATTGCATTGTTGTAATGTTACAATTTTTAAATTTTACAACAAATAAATTAAAAGTAACTCAAAAACAGCCTGATATCAATGTAAAGATTTAAGAAAAATAGAGAAAAGAAGAAAATCTACTCACATAAGTCGGCTCCTCCTTCTTATCCTTCTTTTTCTTTTCTGTTGCTTGTTGCTTCCTCTTCTTCTTCTTCTTTCTTTTTATTTATTTTTAAGTCAACAGATGTGGCGGTTTATGCTATATTACCTCCTTAACCCCTCAACTTTATTTGTTTCAATTAAGTCCTTCCTTATTTTTATTACAATTTAGTCTTAACCCAAAATAACTTTAATTACTCGAGTGCAGACATGACATTTACTTCCTACACACTCTAAGTTTGGTTAAGAATTGAGTTGGGTTTGGTTTAGTTTAGAAATGGTTCGATCAGTCTTAAAAGGTAATCATGTAGTGTTTTAAGATTTTAGTTGGCTTAAAAATGACTTAAAACTTATTTTCTTAATTTGATTCCTTATCAATATAAAATGATTCTGGGTTTTCATTATCAGCCATTAACATTTGAGAAAATGACACTAACTCTCACCTTGAATTTTCTCACTGATCGAAGCTAGTAGATTTTTCAATAGTACTTTTTAGATGAAGGTGATGGCTCTGTAAGACTGGTTGAAGAGGAGATTGTACGAAGAGACGACAATGTGGGAATATTGAAATTAAGACTTATTTGTTAGTTGAGAAGGATTTGAATTTAAAATAACACTAAAGATAGGAGCAGAAGTAGTTAAAGTTTCTTGATAAGGTTAAGTTTAAAAAAGAGTATGACTATTGATTATGATCAATTTAAAGGGATTTGAAAAATTTAAAACTGAAAAAGCAAAAGGGAAAGGAGAAGAGTTCATTGGGATAAAGAAATTTTATTAGATTTGGTGAGGTAAAAAAAATTAGGAGTAAATTCTTCTTTTGTTTATGTCACCACTATTGCTTTACCATTTTTTATTTAGGTTGGGTTCTTTATGGTTCCAAAACAATACAACATAGGTTAAAAACTTGACTAAAAGCCTCATCTTACATGAATAGAAAAAAATTGATGAAGTGTATATGTACATGTGGACTCTACACATGTCAAGGCTATTGTTTACATTTAAATTTTGTGATAGGTCGAAGCCCATTAGTGTAGCGCATTTAAAAGTCTAAGATTATTAGTAAGCCAATGGGCCCAAGCCATAATCTATTGGTGATGATAAGATATTTAGTTAATGAGTTCATAAATTTTGTTGGAGCTCGTTGATAGAAGTTGGAAATAAGTGAAACTAATTCCTACTAAATTGATGTACTAAGGCAGTAGTGTGGAAATGGAGAAAATAGAGGAATTGATTGTTGTAGTTTACTAAAATGTAAAGAATAACGATATTTTCTTCAAATACTTAAGAAGGTAAGGATGGGTTCAGGGAGAACATTTCCACCTAGAAATCAAAAATCAATATGAAGAACATATTTAGCTTGTTTATATATTTAATCTTTATTTTTCAGAAATTCGCCATTGTAAATGTTATATTATTCAATTGTTCAATCATTTAATGCTTTGTATGCAATTCAAAGTTCCTTTTATTTCAATCTAATCAATTATTGTCATTGTAATCAATCTAAGCAAATTGTGATTTTAAAAATCCATAAATTTAATTAGAAATCAGTTTAAAGTGTAATTTAATTCAAATTTAAAGTTAAAACTGTTTGGTTTTATGACTCAAAATATAGCAAAAAATAAAAATGAATTGCATAAAATCCTATAAGGATCCATGAAAATTGATTAAATTAAAAGAAGGCAATAGAATTCTTACAAAAAAATGCAAAAACAATGGAAAGAATGCTAGAAGGAAGAGAGAGAGTTTACTCTGATGACACAGCAATGCTCTATACTGGTATCTAGACAAATAGGAATACCTCAAAACCTTTGTGTGCTAGCACGTATAGAACTTTCTAACTCTCATTTGGTATCTACAGACTCGTTCTATTTTTGTGTTTAGGAATGAACGTAAAATTGAGATGCAAATCACCTTAACACATAAAAAAAAGATAAATATAATGTATCTCTATTTGATACAATCATTAGAATTTTATTCATATTTAAATTCTTTGAATAGTTGTTATCAGATTACATCCATTATCTACATCATTTAAATAGATATAAATTTTATTTAAATTTGGGCATAGTTAATCCAAAATCTATTTTGGTTTTATTCTTAGTGTACGACTCTATAAGTTCATATAAAGTTGGTAGTGGAGTTGAAATTTTATTTCTGACCCACAAATCATAAGCGGTCTCTAACAAGACATTATGATTACCCAAACTATGTGAAGGGTGGTAATTTGATAAAACCTAATTCACTATAAATATTAAAAGTCCTTTCATCACAAGATATTTTGATTGAATATAAGGCATGGTTTATGCCATCCTTATATAATGATGCATGTCAAAAACACCAAAATTAATAACTCTAAATATACTAATTACAAAACTGTAGATAGGATAGGTAGAGGTCGATCCCACAGAGAAGTGTAGCCAATTCTAATTAATTTAATTAACAACTCTAATTCTAAATAAATCCTAATTGAAA
>CATIWO010208431.1:0-16911 GCA_949673435.1 Macaranga tanarius
AAAAGATGTAATTCTCATTCCTTGAATTTACACATACACAAAGGGCATAAAATATATACAGATATGTTTGAGCTGTACAAGGAAATGCTGAAGAAGAACGTTGGACAGCCTTTGGACCATTGAGGAATAAGAAAGGAAGATGTCGTTGCTGTTGTTGACTTGCTGTAACAAGAAAGGAAAGATGGCTGAGGAAGGAAGGCCCTGAGATATCGCTGCAGAGGGGATGATTAAGAAAAATATTTTGCCAAGGAAGGAAGCTAGGAAGGAAGGTTTGTTTCAGTATTGGTGGCAGTATTGGTGGCTGGATTTTCGGCTTTGTCTTTGGTGAGATTGAGTTTACTGTTTATGTTTACAGTATCCCAATTTAAAAAAATAAACCCTAATTTGTTGGTAAAAACAGTAACAATAGAAGTACATCAAACTTCATGTTCATTAGAGATGTGTCCATATCCAAACTTTATTTTATATTCTAAGCATAACTTTTGATTCATTTTTATTTTGTATTGATTGATTTTCTATCATTCATTTCACAAAAAAAAGACACTGAAACATTAAGTTCAACAACATTGATAGCGATTGGATTAGCACCGTTAAAGAACTCCTACAACCACTCAACAATTCTTGAATACCTATAAATCTGGATATCAGTATTAAAAGGGAAAAAAACTAAAAAAAAAAAAGAAAAAGGAGTTGCTAGTCCAAAGACTAGCTACACTTCCTGAAGCAAAGAAGCACGTGCTATAGAGCACATAAAGAGAGAGAGCTCTTTTATTAAGCCAATATAAAGTTTAAAATTCTATATTTTATGACTAAGAAATGTACTCTTTAATACATCATATGCTAAAACATTTTTATTATTTTAATGGAATTTCAGATTATATATTAAGTAAAATTCAGAAAAGTTTATAGTAAGTTAACACAAATTCAAAACAACATAATACTTGAGAAATTAGAATTAAGCTGATTTCCATTTAAAAGAAAATTCAATACTAAAGAAAAAGAAAATTCAATACTAAGTAAAAAAACTAACAAAGAAAAAAAGAATAAAAAGTAAAATTTTCATTTTTCATAATCTTATGAACAAATGAACAATAAAGATAGCAGAACTGTTTTTATTTTTTCTTTTAAAATAGAGATAATTATTGAAAAAAAAACATTTATTTTAATTATTCTCTTATTTTTCATAGAAATTTTTTTTTCTATTTAATATTCATTTTTTTTATTTTTATCAATGAAAAAAATTACAAAATAAAAAACTACTATTAATACCACACAATAAAACGCGTTATCAATATAGAGTGTTGAAATGCTGATTTGCCAGTTTAATAACTAAAAAAAAAAAAGCTGAGGAGAACGTAACCATAGTTATGCTTGGAACCCAAGTAAACAGAAATAGAGGAGCAAACCAAATAATACAATTAATTAAAAAAAATAGAAGGCAAGGTAGGTTCCTCCTAACCCTTCTGCTAGCATCCGGTTTCTGTTTCGCCTTCCCCACTTCTCTCATTCAATTGCCTCTCTTTTCTCCACCACTTCTGTTATCCGCCTTCCGCTACTGTCAGACAAATATTCACTTATTATTACTGTTGTTATTATTTTTATGAATTTGTTTGTTGTGAAACTAGACAGACTTGTTGAAGTTAACATCTAGAAGACTTGCTTTAGCTACAAAGACTACACAATCAGTATCTACCATGGCGAATGTGAGTTTTTAACAGATTTTGCTTTCGAATTTTAAATTGTGATTATATGTCTGTTTTAGGTTTTCTATTTGGTTGTGTGAATGAGCTGATGTTTGGATGTTTTTCTTTTTCTTTTTTCTTTGGTATAGAATGAGGACAATAAGGATAATGTTTCGAATTTGAAGAAGCTATTAGCCAAGCTTTTTGAAGCGTCTCTTAGAGAGACGTTACCTACTGAACCAGATGTTAAACCTCTGGTTGCTGCTTGTACTGCTAAATTCGGAGACTATCAATGGTGACTTACATGCTTAATTTGGATTTTCTTTTGTTTTCTATTTGATTCTGCTAACTATTTATTATTATTATTATTGTTTTTGCAGCAGTAATGCTATGAGCCTTTGGTTAAAAATCAAAGGGAAAAATACTGAATTCAAGGGTCCTCCAGCAGTTGGACAGGTATATGGATAGTGTAGTTTTAATGGCTTTTATTTTTTATTTTTTATTTTTTTTCTTCTATACTTTGTTATTTGGCTGCGTTGGGTGAATTGTTGAAAGCTTTTGTTTTTAACATAAGGTTTTAGAGCTG
This sequence comes from Macaranga tanarius, assembly GCA_949673435.1. Lineage (NCBI taxonomy): Eukaryota > Viridiplantae > Streptophyta > Magnoliopsida > Malpighiales > Euphorbiaceae > Macaranga > Macaranga tanarius. The sequence goes on from CATIWO010208431.1 coordinate 2,269, forward strand.
AATACTGAATAAAGAGGAGGGACACGTGGTAAAATTTGGGCTTAATGATTTTAAGGCTCAGAATAGATTTGTTTTTTGATCTATTGGCAGGCTATCATGAAAAATCTTCCTCCATCTGAAGTGATAGAGTCTTGCTCTGTGGCATGACCTGGGTTTGTGAATGTTGTTTTGTGCAAGAAATGGATGTCTAAGGTTTTTGCCTATCACTGTCTTTTATCTTATGAACTCTTGATGGTCATTATATTATTTTTCAGAATTACATTAACCTTGCTATGATTTTAGCAATGGTTCTAGTAAAATTTCCTTTTGATTGTATTGTTGAATTGCTGTGACTCCAGAAAATTCAAAAGATGCTTATTGATGGTATTGACTCTTGGGCACCTAAACTTTCAGTCAAAAGGGATGTGGTAGATTTTTCCTCGCCCAATATTGCGAAGGAGATGCATGTTGGCCATTTACGGTCTACAATTATTGGTGACACTCTAGCTCGCATGCTTGAATATTCTAAAGTTGATGTTCTTCGTCGAAATCATGTTGGTGATTGGGGAACACAAGTAAATTATGGTTTCTGAAAATTTTTAATTATTGCATGATTATTGACTGTTGTCCACCTTTGATGAAAGCTTAATTTACATTTTGCCTTTATTCAAAAGCAGCATCTTGTTTAAGGATTTACATTTGCTTTGCAGTTTGGTATGTTGATTGAATTTCTCTTTGAGAATTTTCCGAACTTCGAAGATGTAAATGAAAGAGCCATTGGAGACTTACAGGTAAGCAAGAGCTATTTAAGTGTTTAAATTTGAAAATTAATGTGTAGAAACAAAATTTGCTAGGCTACTGTTTTAATTTAAGTGTGAGTTAGCAATATTGGACTATGCATTAAAATTTTGACCATTTGGTCTCCTTGATTTTTGCTTTTGTTTACTTGAGCAATTTCATCTGCTCTTTGGATGTTTGTCGGAGTAAACTTAACTAATTTTTGATAATAAGGGATCTATAACTTATGTTATTCATAATTTGGAAATATGTTGTCTGAAATCTTGGTTTGGACATGACACAAGAACGTGTGAGAAGCTGCCATATCCTATTCTGTGTGTTATAAACAGCCAGAGTATACAAAATGAGAATTTAAATAGATTTGTTGTCTAACCTATGATAGTGAAGTCAACATGATTTTCTTTTTGATTGGAGATGAAGATTTGGGACCACTTTTGGCATTGGAAGATGTGGGTTTCAGAACATGGACAGTTGCAAAGCTAAATTTTTATACAATGCGGTTCATATGATCTTAACTTGAGTGATGCATTGTCTAGGAATTTTACAAGGCGTCAAAGCAGGGTTTGATACTGATTCTGAATTCAAAGAGAGGGCAAAGAGAGCAGCAGTTCGTCTTCAGGTAAGGTTGATCTAATATTTCAGTAATGTAGGACTTGTAAACTCGTTAGGCAAGGGAATGAATGTGAAATTCTTTTGTTTTAATGCAGGGTGGAGAACCCAAGTACCGCCAAGCATGGGCACAAATATGTGATGTCAGCAGGAAGGAGTTCGATACGGTCTATCAACGACTTGGAGTGCAGCTCGAGGAAAAGGTTGAGATGTAGTCTTTTGTATATATATATATATATAGTTACTCCATGAGTACCAATATGAAAGGTGTATTAGTAGGCTGCATTTAAATTCGCAGCTTGGGCTTGGTGGGAAAGCGATAACTTGCTGTTCTTTATACGTACCGAGCAATTCATTAGCTTAGATTCAATGTATTCCATTGGCCAAGTGTTTTCCCCCTTCAAACCTTTATGTTTGATTTTGTGGAAACTACTAGATTGTGAAGTGGCGGAACTAGGGGGGCAAGCAGGGGCCATTGGCGCCCCCCTCCCAATTTCTTATAAAATAAGCTTAATATACATATAATTGATTGGTTTGAAAAAGAAATTGGAACTTTGCCCCCCTAACATAAAATGTTGGGTCTGCCACTGGGTCAGTCAGTGGTCATTTTTATATCATTACATATGTCTACAGTACACACAAATCTTTATGCGTTTTGAGTGACTGAATTGATAACCAAATGATATACCAAATTCATATGAATATACTTTTTGTATTTCTTATTCTTAGGGAGAAAGCTTCTACAATCCATACATTCCTGGAGTTATAGATGCCTTAGCCAATAAAGGATTAGTTAAAGAAAGTGAAGGTGCTCGTGTGATCTTTTTTGAAGGAGTTAACATTCCTCGTATTGTTGTGAAGAGTGATGGTGGCTTTAACTATGCTTCGACTGATTTGACCGCCCTATGGTAATTTTTTCAAACTCTGAATGAAGTCTGTGTTTTTGGAGGGGATGGCTGTACTTATGACTTGACTTCATGATTCTAAGATCCACGTTTGCACATAATCTTATATCATTATTTCTCTATATAGGTATCGCCTTAATGAGGAGAAAGCTGAGTGGATCATATACGTTACTGATGTTGGTCAGCAACAGCATTTTGATATGGTATTCAAAGTAAGTTTCTTTTAAAAAGCCAAACATTTGACCATTTTATGGTAATTTCCAACATATGGTGTTTTATAAAAAAAATTCTCAAATTGTGGTGGTTTTTTATGAGGTGGCGGAGACTGAGCAATTCCGACAGTCTGAGTGGCGGAATGAGCATTCCGCTAATCCGACTGGGCATTCCACCACTCAGACTGGGGGAATGGCAAGAAATATTTTTTTTTGTTTCTAACCATTCCGCCACTTCAAGTGGCAGAATGGTTAAAGTTTTTTTTTTTTTTTTTCAATTTGACATTAACCATTCCACCACTTCAAGTGGTGGAATTGCTAATGTGTTTTTTTTAATACATGTGTGAAATCAAAGTGTGAAATTAGGTCAATCTCACCTTCTTCGATATTGATGAACCAACTTTCTCTTCTCAAGTTCAGATCAACCTTTGCCTATTTTAGTTTAATTTAGTGTCTTTTATGTTTCACATGGCTTTATGCATTCAGCATTCAGCATTCAACATATCTCTTGTACCTTTATACTTTTTTTTTTTTTTTTTTTACCAAACTTGTACCTTGCTACTTCAGTTATTACTCTGTTTTTTTTTTTTTTTTTTAAATGGAAATTTCACCTTCCTTTTTTGATTGATTTTGTGCTTGATTTAGTAACTAAATAATGAAAAATAACATGGGACATCATGGAATAGTAACTGATGTCGGGCTTTTTACCAATTTGTGGCAAAACTTTAAACATATTCCCAAATATGGTGGTTTGCAAAGATATTTCCAATTCGTGGTATTTTTACCGTGCAAAGTTTGACTTTTTATGACAGTCCGCGAGTTTGAAAAGTCAGCATAGTGAGTCCGCCACTCTGAGTGGCGGACTCCAAAGAAAATATTAAAAAATAAATTTTGACAGCCACTTCTCCACTTCAAGTGGCGGACTGGCTGGAATTTAAAAAAAAAATAAATAATACAAGCAGTCCGCCATTTGAAATGGTGGACTGGTTTTCAAAATATTTAAATAATTATAGGCACATAATTAAATGGAGGGGACACAAAATCCAGGCAGTCCGCCACTTGAAGTGGTGGACTGGCAGGAATTTAAAAAAAAAAATAATAATACAAACAGTTCGCCACTTCAAATGGCGGACTGATTGTGGACAAAAAATCCAGGCAGTCCGCCATTTGAATTGGCGGACTGTTTGCAATAAAAATAATAATTACTTATTTTTTTGACACAGAATTAATTAGAGGGAAGGCAGTCAGCCTTAAAAAAATTAATTAATTTTTGTCAAAAAAATTATTAATATTTTTTAAAAAAATATTAATTTTATTTTGTCAATTACAATTAATTACAAAAATATATAATTTTTAAAATAAAAAAATTATTTTTTGAAAAAAAGAAGTGATGGACTGACTGCACAAAAGCAGAAAATTAGGCAGTCCGCCACTTCAAGTGGCAGACTGACTGCAAAATCAGAAAAGCAGGTGCGGTGCAATTAATGAAATAAAAATTATTTGTTGTTCAAAAAATGGAAGCAGTCAGCTTGAAAAAAATAAGTAATTTTTGTCAAAAAAAAATTTAATATTTTTAAAAAATATATTTCATTTTTTTTCAAAAAATGCAGCAGTGGCGGACCGCCTACAATTAATTATATAAATATATAATTTTTGAAAAAAAAATTAATTTTTTTTAAAAAGCAGCCAGTCCGCCACTTGAAGTGGCAGACTGACTGTAAAAAAGCAGAAAAGGCAGGCAGTTTGCCACTTGAAGTGGCGGACTGACTGCAAAATCAGCAAAGCAGTTCCAATTAATGAAACAAAAATTATTTATTGTTCAAAAAAAATGGAAGCAGTCACCTAAAAAAAATAAGTAATTTTTGTAAAAAAAATTATTATTTTTTTAAAAAATATTTATTTTTTTTCAAAAAATGCAGCAATCCGCCACTTGAAGTGGCGGACCACCTACAATCAATTATAAAAATATATAATTTTTAAAAAAAAAATTATTTTTTTGAAAAAAAAGCAGCCAGTCCGCCACTTGAAGTGGCGGACTGACTGCACAAAAGCAGAAAAAAGTGGCGGACTGCCTGCAAAATCAGCAAAGCGGGTCCAATTAATGAAATAAAAATTATTTCTTGTTCAAAAAAATGGAAGCAGTCAGCTAAAAAAAAATAAGTAATATTTGTCAAAAAAAATTAATGTTTTGAAAAAATAGATTTATTTTTTTTTCAAAAAATGCATCAGTCCGCCACTTGGAGTGGCGGAGCGCCAACAATTAATTATAAAAATATATAATTTTTGAAAAAAAAAATTAATTTTTTGGAAAAAATAGCTAGTCCGGCACTTGAAGTGGCACACTGACTGCAGAAAATCAGAAAAGCAGGCAGTCCGCCAGTTCAAGTGGCAGACTGCTAGCAATAAATTTAAAAAGATTAAATTTTTTTGAAAAAAAATTACTTTGTACAAAATAAAAAAGCAGCCAGTCCGCCACTTTAAGTGGTGGATTACCTGCACAAAGGCAGGGAAAGTACGAAAAAAACAGGCAGTCTGCCACTTGAAGTGGTGGAAAGTGGTGGCGGACTGCCTTAAAAAAAATTATGTCTGCTGCACAAGGTTGCAAAAGACTGAAAAAGAAAAAATTATTGCTGTGTTAATAGCTCTGCATGCAGAGTCAATAATGCATGCATGCAGGCTAATGCATGCATGCAGGCTGAGACAATGAGCAAAGAAACAAATGTGCATTATTCATCTTTAAAAGCGCATCTCCCCTTCAATTTTTTTCTTAATTTCTTCTCTCTATTCTTGTTTCTGCCTTCCTTTTCTCCCGTGCTTTTTCTTCATTTGTTGTCTTCATATTTTTTTTTCATTCAAACTCTCCATTATTGCTTCTGCCTTGGTATTCTCCAGTACTGATTTTATTTTGCAAACTTGTCCGGTGGGGTTTTATTTTTACATTCAATCGTCTCTTCTTTTATTCTCCTTCAACCACGAAGAACTGCAAGTAATTGGTAAGTTTTTTCTATAGCTTTATTTGTTTTTTATATTTATTGTAAATTGTTTAGATGTTTACAAATTATTTTTTTGAAATAGTAGAAAAAATATACGTACTAGGTAGTTTATATAGGATAATAATAAAAAATAACCTATTAGCTAGCTGTAATATTAAAAAAACGTATTAGCTAACTGTAATACTAAAAAAAAACTATTAGCTAGTTGTAATATACGTACTAGGTAAACATAAAATTAAGTAAAGAAAATACCCATTGAACCGAACTAGGCCGATTCTGGTCGGTTCGATTAACTGAACCGAACCAGTAAATATTAAGGTTCGGTTTTACATATTTTGGTTTTTGTAATAATATATAATCACATGCTTCGGTTCGGTTCGATTTTTGTTATGAATTTGAAAAACAAAAAATATTTTGAATAAATTATATATTTTGAGGAAAATATAAGATAAAATATATTACGTAGAAGAAATTATATATTAATTAAAATTAATAAAATACTATTTATTATTATATACGTTATTTCATACGCTGGAGACAATTAAAAAATAGAAAAATTTTAATTTCTTATTCCAAAAATATTATTAAGTAAACAAAATACCCACCGATATGTATTTCGTCGGTTTGATGTGATGATTTTTCGGTTTATGTATTTTTCTAGAGTGATTATGATATTTGAATTGAATTTAATATTTATTATACTGTTGCTTGTATATTACAAGATAGTTGGATCGCGGATTTTATTATTTAAAAAGTATATTTCACGCTCGCTCAAGAGGTATGTCTTAATTTAATATTTTACATTTTTTAGTATTGTGATAAAATTTTATACCATGTTCTTTAAGAATTTTTTGAAAAAACATATGATATAATTATATATTTGTACTGTGATTGTGGAATAAAAGTATAGATATAATGTGTTATTAAAATAATATGATCCATTTATATTTTCAAAATTTACAATAAAATTGTAATAAATAATTATATAGGATGACAATAGTAGTTATATAATAATTAAATACACACAGAAATATTGATTACATGTGAAGTAGTTTGTGTGTACTGAATATTAAATGTGTTGAATAATATTTAATTGACATTCATATGGCATGTTAACGTGTATAATAAATTATATTAAATACGGATAACACTAATTATGATATCATAATTTCCGTGTTTAATAAATTATATTGAATGTCTTGAATAAATTTGTACTATTGTCATATGCCACGTTAACGTGTATACCAAATTATTTTGTGCGGATAACACTAAAGACAATTAAATACTAAATATACGTCATTTTTTGCCCCTTTTTTTAAAAAAATGTATGAATAATATGGAAAAAAATAATTGTGTAATCCTTTAGGTTGCAATGACTTGTGTACGAGCTTTATTAATTTATTGGGGTGGTGAAATGATTGAAACTCCGTTTGGTCCGAATGTGATAAATGGTAATACAAGATTAGTTAACTTTACTGAAGATTTTGATTTCGGCGGCTTGCAAAGTCATATTAGAACTGCATTAGATTTAAATGAGGGTGTGATGGTAACAAAAATATTATTTCGACATCCAGTGATGGAATACGGTCGAAATATAATTTTCAGTTTTATGGAAATTCAAAACTCATCACATGTAAGACAGATGTTCGATATGGTTAGCCATTATCCTGGTTGGTTAACAATTGAATTATATGTGGAATTTGTTGATTGCGGGAGTTCTCATGGGCCATGTAATGAAGTTGGACCCTCAAATTATATGCCATCTGTCGTTGATGCTGAGGCAGCCGTGGATGTTGTGAAGGAGGATGATGAGGAGGATGATCATGCAGACAATGATAGTACTGAGTATGAGGCTGAATGTACTGATGATGACGATGATGCTGAAGAAGAACACTTTTGGGATGATTCCAGTACACACAATGATGATTGGCATACTGATGTTATTGAAGGTAATGAACATGAGGAAGATATTGTTAGATTAGTGGAAGGGCTAAATAGAGATATAAGTCCTTATGTCTCTAACATGTCTTCTCAGTTTAAATCTATCAATATTGAGGAAATGCAGGTCAATCAGAATCTCTCAAACACTGATGATATGTTTTGGGATCCCTCTAAAGATCTCAGAACCGGAATGTTATTTCAGTATAGAGACACCATTAAAACAGCATGCAAGTTATACTCGATGTCTATTGGATGTCAATTTAGAAGTTCTGAAACAAGAAAGAATACAATCACGCTTATTTGCAAACAAGGCTGTAATTGGAGAGTTCGCACTACTGAGAAAAAATCAATTGGGTTTTGGGAGATAACCAAGTACAATGGACCCCACACATGCAGTGCTCCCGCTGGTTCCTGAGATCACCAAAATTTTAACTCTCAATTAATAGCTACCTATATTCAGGCTATGTTGTAAAAGCAGCCTGATTTGAAAGTCAAAGCATTAATGGCAGGGTTGACAGAGCGGCTTAATATCACACCGACTTACAAGAAAGTTTGGAAAGCAAAATAAAAGGCAATTGCAGATTTATGGGGTGATTGGGATGAGTCCTACGAATTGATGTGCGACTTCATGCATGCTACAATTACCCTAAATCCTGGGTCAGTTTGGCACAATGAAGGTGAGGATGAGCTGAGAAGAAGGCATGGTATGGTTCAAGGCGTTCGTCAGTTTAAGCAAATGTTCTGGGCATACAAGCCATGCATTGAGGGGTTCAAGTATTGCAAGCCAGTGTTATTTGTTGATGGGACATTTTTGTATGGAAAATATAGAAGTGTTCTTCTAACTGCAGATGCAGTTGACGGGAACAATGCTATTTTACCCATTGCATTTGCATTGGTTGAGAAGGAGAACAAAGAAAATTGGGAGTATTTCATAAAACTGTTGCATGAATGTTATTGTGGAGGGATAGATGATGTGTGTATAATTTCTAATTGCCATATCGGTATTAAGCATGCGATGAAGCGACCAATTTGGAGTGGTAATGCACATCAATACTGTCTTTGACATGTTGTCAGCAATTATAGCACAAAGTTCAAAAATGTTGTTATGAAGAACATTATTGAGAGAGCATGTTAGAAATGTCATCCTTAAATTTCTAAATTTTGATGAAAGATAAAAAATTACATTGTCTTATTTTCATGTAGGTCGAGAGTATCAGTAACGAAAATTCATCAAGTGGATGAAGCGGATTGAGGCAAGACATTCTGAATCAAAGAAATGGGTTGATAAAATTCCCAAGCAGAAATGGACTTTATCATATGACAATGGCCACTGACATGGTGTTATGACAATAAACTTTGCTGAATCTGTGAATGCCATATTGAAGCCTATACGATTAATACCTGTGACTACAATGATGCAACGCTTATTTCAGCAGCTCATTGATATCTTTGATCAACATCAAAATGAAAATAGAAGCTGGTTAGATGAAGGGTTCTTGTGGATGCCTAAATGCATGGATATATTAGAACACCAGATTGATAAAGCGAATGGCCATATCGTGAAATGGTATGATCAAGAAAATATGGTCTTTCAAATAACCACAGCTTTCAACCATTCGCGTCGAAAAGGTGGTCACAAATAAATTGTCGAACTGCGAGAAAGACTTTGCACATGTGGGAAATTCCAACAAAGTAAAATTCCTTATTCGTATGCGATAGCTGGTTGTTTGGCATATGGAATTGACTATAGGCAGTACATTTCTTCGTTCCACTCGGTAAGCCAAAATTTCAAATATTGATCCACTTGCTTTTTCCCACTAGGTCATCCTGATTATTGGCCAAAGTCATCAGAATTACCATTTATGCTAAACCTATAGTGGAAAAGAAAGAAAGGAAGACCGAGAGTAACCCGCATTAGAAATGAAATGGATGAACGACAATCTGACCCAACTACAAAGAATATGTGTCGTAAATATGGTTTGACAGGGCATAATGCGAGGACTTGTGGCAGAAATACTGAATCGGATTGATGCATTTTTTTATTTTGGGACCTGAGGCTGAATATTGTTTAAATAAAATATGTTATGTTGTGAATTAAGTAGATGCATGAACTGAATTGAGTTAAATATATCTATGTGCTACATTTAATAATAAAGTAAATGATGAATTTACATGTACATTATTGTATGTTTAATATATGTCAATGTTGTGCATTTACTAAATCAATAAAATGTTTTGAATTAAATGAATAAACATAAATTTTTATTGAGTTACCATTTCTATGTGTCACACAAAAATTTCTTACCCTGAGTTTTGGTTTTACATAATTTTCATAACGGTCTATTATTAATGAATTTGATAAAAAAATAACAACCGCTCAGTTTCATTGTGAAGTAAACTTTCTTAGGTACAATGTCACGAATGTATTCTCCTAGAGATATATTCAGGGCCACAGGACGTTACAGGGCTTTTGATGATGATTTTTTATATCCACTTGATCCAGCATAACATGAAAGTGAATATGTTATGCCAAAAATGATAGAAGAATGGGATTTTCGAGTTCGACAATCTGAAGCACTACGTGAAGAATCAATTGAACTTAGAATACAAGCACCTAAAGTGCGAGCAATCGAAATGGCAAAAAGTGATTTAACTAAAAGATGTAGCGCATTGTACTGTATTCGAGAACATAATAATCATTTAAAAATCAGATTAAATCGAGAATATTTCCGGAGACGTGCGCAAGAGTTTGTAAATGACGGCAATGAAAGAGAAGCAAACATTTTTTCTTCAATACTACATTCACACGAATGTTCATCTGTTCATATTTTTTATTAACCAAAAGATTATTCATTTTGCAGTCTTCAACAATGGAGCCAGCTTCAACAGCACCTGCCAGAAGCACTTCAAGTCCAGGCTTAACATTACAAGCTAACACTACACCTGCACCTGCAACTCACCCACCAAGAAGATCATATGCTAGACATGGGCAATCTGGTGCACAAGGTCCTTGTGGCCATGGATTACATATGGACATTGACACTAGGAAGTCAATATACAATGTGAGTAGCTCAAACATTATGTTCATTTACTAAACAACTTATTGATTTGCTATAATAAAAACTTGTTGATTTGCTGTGTGTGTTGTTGGTAGCCTGGACAGAATAGTGAAAGGGTTATTGATAGTGGTAATGAATTTATACATGATGATGTAAGTCCTCAAAATAGGTTCCAAATTCCATATGAAAGGGATATTAGAAATGAGAGGTTAGGATAGAAAGCATCTGTTAGTAATCTAAGGAAGATTTCTTTCAAAGCGGATGGCTCAGCTGTCACATTTGCAACAAATTTGCCATTTAGACTCCTTAGACTGCAGTGGAATGGAGAGGCAGCTATCATATCAAGCCAACTGATTCAAGAGAAAGAGTAAAGGAAAGGGAAGTAGAGATAAGATGCAACTTCTAGAGACACAATAGACCTTTGAACATGCAAATGTGGATATCACAACATTTTGTTATTACTTTTTGTAAATGTATGGCTATTGGCAAAATAATGCAAGTTCTTGCAGGAACTAGGACTCATGGGTTGTGAATCAAGTTCCATATGAACTTGTATAGCTTCAGTAGATTTTTGGTTATGTTTTGGAAATACAATATGCTACTGCTTTTTGGTGTAGCTTCATAGCTTTTTGGTATAGCTTAACTTCTTAGTTTGTGTAGTTTTGATTCAAGATAAATATCAAACTGTTGATTTTACCTTAAATAATTCTTGAATGAATTAAGATTTTTCGTTAACAGCTTGCTTTTGATTACAAGTTTGCTTTCCATGCCAAATTAGTAGTATTCAGGAAATAATAAATTTGCACACACATGAACCATTCAAATAGTACCAATTTGCCATTTCATTACTTGGTTAATAAAATAGTTTACATATATGCACAAGCCATTGCAATTGTATTAGCATTTCATTTTGCTGCTAAACTATACATATATTAGCACAACAAATAATAACAACCATGACATTACAATAATAAAATATGCAACTTTGCTATTCCTTATTGTATTCTACTTCTATATCATTTCTTTCCCTTTTACAGTTTTTAATTTCCTCAGCTCCTCCCACAGATTGCCAATTTCTAACTGAATGCCATTATCTGCAAAACCCCCGTTTTCCCTTAGCATCTCTTTTAACAGCTTATTACTTACAACTAGTAATATATTCTCCATTTTCAATTCGTTAATCACAGTTTTAGCTCTACCACTGACTTCATCATCATGCCACTTAAAATAACCACAATAAGAGACCTGCAATTTAAATAGAAAAATTAGTAGCCTTCATTTTATGTTAATTTTATAGAAACCCTATCACTATTTCAAAAACCCATAAAATAATTTCATAAAACCCTAAATAATTATCCAACCTCAAAATTTAACTGCCAAATTCAAAATTCATTTCTTACCTTGTAGTTTCGACACCCATAAAATCTTCGACCTAGATTTTCATCTGTCCAAGATGTCCATCTTGGTGCCTTCACTCTATAGCCTCTAATGGTGCATCAACAATACCTCACTGGCCCAGTATAGTCGAGCTCCAAATCACTTCGTCGTAAGTTTGAACTGCTCGATCTTATAGATGACAAAGAATAAGATGCCATGTCTTCGATACTGTAGGTTACGACAAAGAAGCAGCCTTCAAACTAAAACCTTTATTCTTCTCCTCCATTGAAAATTTTTCTTCCACGATTCTTCTATTTCTTGTTTTTGATTTTTTTTACGTTACTAGTCCTTTAAATGGCAACATTACCACATCAGCACACAACTCAACTACCATTGACGCTGTTGAGGCTGGGATGTGAAGGGGGGCTGCTTTGCTTAACTTTGTGACATTAAATGTGTTTTTAGACCAAAAAAACTTTCGGGGGCCAACTTATACCCAGGGCCAAACATTAGGGGTTTATTTGTATCTTTTTCCTTTTTATTATTATAGTTTTATCAAAAAAATTTGCTTTGGCTCTGTGCCGACTAGTAACAGAGCCAGATGGTGCCAAGTCAGCATAGCGTGCCGACTAGTAACAGAGCCAGATGGTTCCGAGTCAGCATAGCGTGCCAACTCATGCCCATCCTACGAGCCAGCATGCGAGGGCTATACTGAGTCGGCATAGTGTGCAGACTCGTAACATCATCTCATGGTGACGAGTCGGCATAGTGTGTCGACTCGTCCCCTACACACACACATTTGATTTTCTTGCATAATTTTTGTATTTTTATTTTTTATACATTTTCAATGTTTCATTAAATTATTTCCTATTTTAAAACTACTACTTTTTCCTATTTAATTTTATCTACATGCATATAACTCCTATTCCAAATTTGAATTTGAAATGAAAAGTCATGTCCTTTCCCAATAAGGACACAACCTTTCACCATGTCATATTTTTTTCCCTATATATAACCATATTGACTACTAATATTATAATATTAACTCTCATATTTTTCACCATCCTTTCTTCTATTTAAACACCTAATTTCCTTCTTACAAATTCATTCTCTATAAATTTTTTCTATCTACACATTCTCTCTATACTACTCCTTCTTCTTTTAATATTTTTCTTCATTTCTACTTTCTCTTCTTCCTCTTAAACTCTTCTTCCTTCTCCACTCTCTCTCTAGCTGACCCCCTCTCCCATTTTCTTCTTCCTTCTTCTTTCATTTTACTTTTAAGAATTAACATGGGGAAAACAAAATGATCTTCATCCACAAGGCTTAGGAGGGATGATCATGATGAGGAAGAGCCACAAGTGGAGGATTTGCAACAAACATTTAAAGCTAAGTTTTCTATACTCTCTCATGAAAAAGGTGCTAGGTTTACTAAGAATAAGTTTAGAGAAATGGTTACATGCAAGTATGTCCCTACTTCTCTACTAAATGATGTTGGTATGCATGATTCCTTTACTCAATTGCTCATAAATTGTGGTTTGAAGAAATTTGTCTCTATGCATGAACACACTTTTGTTGACTTGAATATGGAATTTTACACAACATTAGAGGTTAATGCTAATGATTCCCATATTCTTGAGTTTAGGATGTTAGGAAAACCACATCAACTTACCTATTCTTTTATACAAGGTGTCTTTGGTTTTAAGAAGGATGGTATGTGTGATATGCCAAAGTCTTTTGATGTTGATGCATTTTGGACTTTCTTAACTGATTTTCCACCACCTTTTAGGCCAAAGAAAGGTAAGGCTATGTTTATTAAAGATTTACAATTCTAGTTGTTGTATAAAGTGCTTTATTGTGTAGTATTCCATAAGTCTGAATTTAATAGAGTTTCAGCTCAAGAGATATTTTTAATATGGTGCATTCACTATAGGAAATATGTTTGTTGGACTTATTGGATATTTAATTAACTATTGCAATGTGCTAGTCACAAGGATGTTCCTTTGACACATGGCCATGTTATAACTATCATTGCTAAGGCTTTTAATGTTGATTTTGTTGTTGTTAACCATGTTGCACCATGCACATACTTCACTAAATAAGCACTTGTGAGAGGTGAAGTTGTAGATGCTTCATTTCATTTAGTTCCTGTCCACACACAATCTTATTGGAAGGGTATCCCCCATCCACATTTTGTAGGCGCTTAAGACGATGAGGAACATGCTCAAGTCGGACATGTTGGAGATGATTCTCAAGGTGAAGAGCACAATGTGGGCGATGATGTTAACTAAGATGAATGGCCTCAAGATGATGTGCCTCTCCCCCCTTTTCCTACTCAAGGCAGTGCTAGTGGCCCTTCTAGCCATGACTTGCCTCTTTGGGAGCAAGTTTTGGCCAACCAAATGCAACAACAATTGCATGGCATGGAGACCTTCAACTGTCAACTCGCTCACCGCCAACATCTGATGGAGTACAAGATACAATAATATTTTACCCGATGTGGACATCATATTGAGTCTCCACCACTATTACCATCGGAATATTGAGGGAGTTTTTCCTTTTCCCTACTTTTTCTTTATATGTTTCACATTGGGGACAATGTATATTTTAAATATGGGAGAAGGGAATTAAGTAGTCGTTAGTAGTAGTTATTATGCATGATAGTTGTTTAGTTTATATTAGTGTTATGTTTTAAGCATGATTTATGTTTAGGTTGTTTATGCATTATTGCCATATTTATTTTGCATATTTTCTTTATCTTCTCTGCATT
>CATIWO010208435.1:0-18216 GCA_949673435.1 Macaranga tanarius
TTTATAATATGGATTGGGTATTAATTAAATAGTTTAATCTAGCCCATTATTTGTTTGGTAAGGATTGGGCCATCTCTAAGTGTAGAGAAGCCCATATCCCATGCCTTGGCCCAAGCCCATTAAGAGTTAATGGAATAGGGAAAAGGATATCCAAGCAACCAAACAAGGCCAATAGAAGAGTGTAAGACACTCTTGGATATGTAGCAAACTTGGTGGCCAATCTTGCTATAGTAGCAAACTTGGTGGCCAATCTTACTATAGTGATTAACTTGGTGGCTACTCTTGTTATAGTAGCAAACTTGGAAGCCACTCTTACTATAGTAGCAAGCTTGTGTGAGAAGACACTCAAGTTAATAATATAATATTGGCTTTGTTAATATTATAAAAGGAAGAGAAGTTGTAGAGACATCTTCTTGCTTGCTTGAATTTTTGGTTAAGGCATTTGAGAGAGTTGGTTATTCTAAAAGAAAAACACATCACAAGAGTTGTGATCTCTCCAACCTGAAGCCAAAGTTGTACAAGATCAAAAACCATCATCCTTGGGAGGGTAGCTTTAAGTTCCATACTTCAAAGATTGCAGAAGCTTTCATAAGCACTTGGGTCTTATTCAAGAGAGGCTTGTGTGGAGAGCTTGTTACATCTTGAAGATCAACCAAGTGCAATCCGTGTGTCTCAAGCTAGAGGCTTCACACTTGGGAAGCTCGAAGCTAGTGGATCGCAACAATCAAAGCTTGTCGAGCGTTCTACACACTTGGGAGTTTTGTAAGTGTTACTCAAGTCTTAGTATGTAGAACTTGTAATGTGATTACATGACTACTTTGTTTGTTGATGAAAATATTGTCCTTAATGCATGTTAGTTATGTAAATTGTATGTGATTTGGATCTTGTGGCATGGAATGGATTCAAACTTGATGCAAGTGTTGCATGCTTCCAAAATTTTTTAAAATTCCGCATATTTGGTTGCTATGATCTCCATTCCCTTCACCTTGTACATATTGTATAGTGTATAGATGGGCATCCACTGGGTCGTGCAGACCTTGGACATATAGGGTGATGAGACAGAGATTGTCTACTACATCCGCCACGATGCAGATGCAAATCTATCCTTTCGGGTTTCAATTAAGCCTACAATGATCGAGTATTATTCCCATATGCAGAGGTTTGAGTTTTCAGATGGGTATTTAATGGCCATTACTATATGCCATGAGACTGCTACTGGGGTCCCAGTCTCCTTGACTTGGACCTAGTTTCACTGTTGCTGCTGACCACTTACCTTTTTACTAGTTGTAGGATGAGAATAGGATTGTAGCTGCTGTTTTTAAGTGTACATGTGGGTGGCTCATCCTAGAGTAGTTGGACTACCTTCCTTTAAGGTTGATAGGGCTTTTTTGACCCCTTTTAGTGCATCTCTTTATATATATATGATAGCCTCTTTCCCCTAGTCTTCCCCAACTGCAGAACTTTAACTATGTATATTATTTGCTCATGTATATATATTTGTACATTATCTTGCCTCGTGTTACTTATATACATTTTCTATTGATAAGTTGATATATCTTGCCATCTATAACACTTGGTGAATGGTTGGTGTTATGAATAACTTGATACTGTGAAACATGCACAGTCGTCAATTAAGCCAACAACCAAAGTAGAAAGATTTGAGGTATAGTCTGGTTAGTCTTATTTAGTCATTCCTTAGAAGTGGTAGCTTTCCACGCTATTATTCTATATTGTATGGCTGTCCGACGTGGGTGCTGATGGGAAGGGGTGTCATAATTACTAATATCATACATACTAGTAATACTACAATACGGTTTAAATAAATCCAAGAAAAATGAAATGTAATAAAATAAAAGAAAATACCAAAAATAAATAAAATGTGTAAATTATACCTTTCCACATTTAATGGTCTATAGCTTGACCTTACCTTTTCTAAATTAAGGTGCAGATAGAGGGATTGAACTCCCATAATAAAATACTTCACCAATCAAATATGGCTTGAGACGATGGCCATTAACCTTAAAGATTTCCCCCTTAAGGATGAACCTTTATAACCTTGAAAGGACCCGACCACCTTAACTTCAACTTTTCGGGAAACAATTTTAATCTTGAATTATAAAGTAGAATAAGTTCTCCCTCATAAAATTCATTCTTAGATAAATGCTTATCATGCCACAACTTAGTACGATCCTTATATAACTTTGCATTTTCATGAACATTCATCCTTAATTCCTCCAATTTATTAAGTTGAAGTAGCTTTTTCCTACCCACCTTCTTCAAATCAAAATTCAAAGCCCTTGTTGCCCAATATGCATTATACTCAAGTTCCATGAGCAAGTGATAAGACTTCCCATAGATCAATTGGTAGGGTGTAAGGCTAATTACAGTTTTAAAAGCTGTCTTATATGCCCACAAGGCATCATCTAGCTTTAATAGCTAGTGTTTCCTTAAAGAAGACACCATTTTCTCAGGAATCCATTTAGTCTCTCTATTACTCACCTCAACTTTCCCACTTATTTGTGGGTAATATAGAGTAGCAACTTTATGTGTTACTCCATATTTCTTCAAAAGAGCCTCTATCACTTGATTACAAAAATGTGAACCTCCATCACTAATTAATACTCTAGGAGTACTAAACCTTGGAAAAATTATTTTTTTGAGCATCTTCTTAATAACCTTTGTATCATTAGTAATAGTTGATATTGCTTCTACCCATTTCTAGATGTAGTCAGCCATAATCAAAATATATTTGTAGCCTAAAGAACTAGAAAATAGACCCATAAAATTTATGCCCTCAACATAAAAAATCTCAACTTTAAGAATTCCTTTCAAAGGCATCTAATGTTTTCTAGAAATATTACCTATTTTTTGGCACCTATCATATGTAAGCACAAAATCTCTAGCATCTTTGAATAATGTAGGCCACCAAAAACCATATTGAAGTATCTTAGATACTATTTTTGATACACCAAAGTGTCCACATACATCCAAGGAGTGACAATGTTTTAAAACATCTTGAACTTCATCTTAAGGAATGCACCTTCTAATCAAACTATCTCCACATCTCTTATAAAGCAATGGTTCCTCCCAATAATAGAATTTACTATCATGCAAGAATTTCTTCCTTTGTTTATAATCCAACCAATAAGGAGGAACACCACTTATAAGATAATTTGTAATATCTACTGACCATGGAATTTCCTTTGATGCCAAACTAAGAAGATGTTCACCATGAAGTGTCTTGTTAATTAGCACACCATCATCATTGCTCTTTAATTCCTTTTAATCTAACCTAGATAGATGATCTGCAATGAGGTTCTCACTTCCTTTCTTATCTCTCGCTTCCTAATCAAACTTTTGAAGCATTAAAATCCACCTTAGGAGCCTAGGTTTTTCATCCTTCCTACTTTGAAGATACTTGAGGGCAATATGGTTTGAATAAACAATTACTTTTTGCCCTATAAGGTATGTTCTAAATTTGTCAAATACATAAACAATAGTAAGCAACTCTTTCTCTATAGTGGTATTATTGATTTGAGCTTCATCAAATAGTTTGCTAGTATAGTAGATCACATAAGGCTTGCCTTCTTTCCTTTGTCCTAAAATAGCCCCCACCAAAAAATTACTTGCATCACACATAATTTCAAATGGTTGCTCCTAATTAGGTGATTGAAAATAGGTACTGAAATAAGAGCTCTCTTCAAGGTTTCAAATGTATCAAGACATGGCTCATCAAACTCAAAAACAGCAACCTTAGCAAGTAATTTGCATAATGGCTTTGCTATCTTGGAAAAATCTTGAATAAATCTTCTATAAAAACCCGCATGTCCAAGAAAGCTTCTTATATCCTTAACAAACTTTGGGGGTGATAAATTAGTAATTACTTATATCTTTGCTCTATTAAATTTAATACCTCTTCTTAATACCATGTACCCAAGTCGTGAAGTGGAACTTTTCCCAATTGAGTACTAATCCATGCTCCTTATACCTATCAAGAATTTTAAAAAGATTTTCTAGACAATTTGCAAAGTTAGATCCATAAATACTAAAATCATCCATGAAAACCCCTACACAATTATCAATTAAATCACTAAATATTGAAAACATGCATCTTTGAAGAGTTACGGGAGCATTATATAAACCAAAAGGCATACGCCTAAAGATAAAAGTACCATATGGGCATGTAAAGGTAGTCTTAGCTTGGTCCTCGGGGTGAATAGGAATTTGAGAAAAACCACTAAGCCCATCTAAATAACAAAAATAAGAAAAATTGGCTAGTCTCTCAAGAACTTGATTAATAAAAGGTAATGAAAAATGATCTTTCCTAGTTGCTTTATTTAATTTTCTATAATCAATACACATACGCCATCCCGTGATAGTCCTAGTAGGTATTAGATCATTATATTCATTTTTCACAAAGGTCAAGCCACCCTTTTTAGGAATAACTTGAATGGAGCTTACCCATTTACTATCACTAATGGAATATATGATTCCATTATTAAGCAACTTAATTACTTATTTTCTCACCATTTCCTTGAGAGTGGGATTTAGCCTCCTTTGTGCTTCAATGGTAGGCTTGGTATCATTCTCTAAAAGGATTCTATGGATACAAATAGTTGGCCTTATACCTTTTAAATCATTAATAGAATATCCTATAATACCATTATGTTTATTCAATACATCACATAAGGCATTTACCTCATCATTACATAACAAAGAATTTACTATAAAAGGAAAATTAGATTTAGAGTCAAGAAATATGTACCTTAGAGTGGAGGGCAAAGGCTTAAGCTCCCAGTTAGGTACTTCATTTAGTGAGGAAGGCTTAGAATAATCCTCCTTCCTTAGTGGCTCATACCTTTGATTTTTATAAGGAAAGGCATATGGAGTTCATTCTAACATTCTTACACAAGCCACAACCTCCATATTTTCATGTTTCTCATTAACCCCTTGTGACAAACAAATACCTAAAGGTTCTTGGCCCAAACACTCATGTAACACATCATTCACATATTCATCAATAACATCTAGCGAATCAATCCTTTCACAAACTTCCATTGGTGATACTTCCTTAATCATCTTGAAAACATAAAAAACAATGGACTCATCATTAACTTCCATTTTGATTTTGCCATTTTTTATATCAGTGACCACTCCCGCGGTCACCAAAAATGGCCTCCCCAACAAGATAGGAATTTTAGGGTCCTCCTCCATATCCATTATAATAAAATCCACTGGGATAATAAACTTACCCACTTTAGTGGGTATATTTTCAAGAACTCCAAGTGGATATTTTATAGATTTATCTGCTATGGAAAGGCACATTTTAGGAGGTTTCAAATCACCAATATTTATCTTCTTATATACGGAGTAAGGCATTAGACTCACACTTGCACCTATGTCACACAAAGCTTTTTTAAATGCAATATCACTAATTCTACAAGGAATCGTAAAGCAACTTGGATCCTTGAGTTTTTGTGGAGTTCTTGTGAACATTGCCTTAGATTCCTCAACAAGTGAAACCAGCCCACACTCCTCAAGCTTACCTTTATGGTTCACAATATCGTTCAAAAATTTACCCCAAGCGGGCATATCTCTAATGGCATCCATAAAGGGTATAGTAATAGTAATCTTCTTCAAATAGTCAAGAAATTTACCAAATTTCTTGTCAAGATTGCTCCTTATGAACCTTCGTGGGAAAGGCAAAGTTCTAAAGTCAATCTTAGGCTCATCATTCTTACTTGGTTCTTCTTAACTATTCTTCTTCTCTTTACCACACTTTTCATCCTTATTATCCTTCACAATATCATCTACTTTTGTTTTACCCATACCCTCATCATCATCATCATTCATAACCTTCTTCTTACTTGATGAATCACCCCCAACTTCCTTACCACTCCTCAAGTTTATTACTTGACAAGTTTCCTTAGGTTGAAATTCAGGTTGACTAGGTAGTCTTCCTAAAGGTTGAGAAGTTTAAGAGGCTTGTTGAACAATTTAGATCTCAAGGATGTGATTATGGGAAATAAGTTGATCAATTCTTGCATTAATTTGCTTGAATTGGTCCTCATACTATTTATTGGTGGTCAATTGTTAGTTTATAAATTGCTCCATAAGACTCTCTAAATTAGACTTTGGTGGTGGTGGATTAAAAGAAGGATTAGTTGGTTTTATAAGAAATCCGATTAGGTTTTGTGGTTTGGAGTTTGGGTTAAATAGAGGGTTTAACTGAGAGGATGGATTTGATTATGAAAATCCCGGATGATTTCTCCATTGAGGGTTATAAGAGTTTGATTCAACCCCCCTCTTTGGTTGAAAGCTCATTGCACATAACTCACATCCTCATTAGAACTCATATTACATTAAGAATATGAATGAGGTCATCTATACAACTCACAAACAACATTAACACTTTCTAAAGAATTAATTTGAGATTTACTTATAAACTTAGTAAGAGCATCTACCTTTGCACTCAATAGGTTAATGGTGTCAAGCTCCAAAGCTCCTTTTGCTTTTGCTATTATTATCTCATCACCCATATACCCTTGAGAAGTAAGTTCTTCAAGCAACATAACAGCCTCCTTAGCCATTTTATCCATCCATTTCCTACTAGAGGCTGCATTGACAATATTCTTATTATCATCCATCAACCTATTATAGAAAATTTGAGGGATCATCCAATATGGCAAGCCATGATGTGGGCATTACCTTTGAAGTTCTTTGAATCTCTCCCAAGCCTCATAGATTGTCTCACTTCCATTTTACTTGAAAGTAGTGATCTCATTGCGAAACTTGACAGTTTTGTGTGGTGGAAAATATTTATGGAGAAATGCTTGCTTCAATTGGTCCTATGTTGTGATTAATTCACTAGGAAAACTAGCAAGCCAAAGTTGTGCCTTCTCCTTGACTAAAAATGGGAAAAGCCTAAGCCTTATTGCATCATCTGTCACACCATTGATCTTGAAGGTTGCACACACATTGAGGAAAGTCAATATGGATCCTCTCCTTGTAAACCTCCAAAGTGATTGTTTTGCACCATTTGAATGATGTTTGGCTTGATTTCAAAGTTATTGTTAGCAATGGCTGGAGCCATAATCCCTCCAAAACTACCCGTTATGTCAGGCATGGCAAAATTGCCTAATGTTCTTCTTTCCGGATTAGCCATATTATTCAAATTTTATTGATTTCACTTTTCTTTGCCTTTGTTCCCTATGCAGAGCACGTAAATTTAATTCAATTTCAGGATCAAAGTGTAGAATATCACTAGCACTTTTACTAAGCCTCATCATGAGTAAAATCATAATCAAATAATCACGAAACAATAATTATGAATCTATAAAAACAAAAATAAAAATAAGGCCTAAAACAACCTTTCTCTACCCTAAATTAATACAAATTCTAAACAAACTCCCTAACAATACCGCCAAAATTTGATGTGGGTCAAACTTATTACCCTAGTCCCTAAGACGAAGCATAGAGCAAGTAAGGGTGTCGAACACTAAGGAATTTAGAGCAATTTTGTATTGACCGAGTAGATACTTTTCCTAAAGAACTATGCTATTTTGCATCATAACAATTTTTTTGAAAAGTGTGTAAAGATGATCAGATTCTAATATAATATAATCTAACGGTTGAGATTTTGATAAAATTCATCCAATGGTTTAAATATATTCTGCAGATAACTTAATTGGATTTTTTTGAGAAGTGTGTAAAGATGATAAGATTATAGTACGAGTCAATTCGACGATTGAGATTATAATGAAATCCATCCAACGGGTTTAGATGCATTATGCATATAACTTTATTGAATTTTTTTGAAAATAAATTTTTATCTTACATTGCTATAAATAAGAGCCATATATAACTATAGAAAACACATCCTCTCATTATAAATTACTTTATTTTATAACCATTAACAAATTAAATAATGTCTATTCGAGCATCTGGTTATAGTATTTCTAAAGATATGCTCCTATGCCAAGTTTATATAAAAATTTCTTAAGATCCAATTACAGGTGTTTACCAGTCTTCAGATCACTTTTGGTCTCAAGTGGAAGACAAGTATAACCAAGAAAAGAGTAAGGATTGGGAGGAGCACAGCAAATGCTTTTTGTAAGTTTGAATTCAAACTATTGAAAAAGCAGTGAGAAAATTAAATAGGTGCATCAAACAAGTTGAGAGTATGCATTCTAATGGTGCTTCAACTGAAGATATTGTAAGTTTTTCTATTTAATTAATTTTATAATTTATTTTTATATACTTTGAAAAGTTTTACATTATGTTTATAACAATGTGCAGCTACATCGAGCAAAAATATTACTAATGTAAGATACTTATTACAAAAAAGAATTCAAATTTGATCACGTGTGGTAAATTTTTAAAGATTTTGAAAAGTTTAAAGATGACAACAACAGTCTAAGATAAGTTTTTCGGTCACAAAATATCAATAATATCTCATCAGGGTTAGGATATTCCCCTTTCGATTCTCTACTACCGGGATCTCGAAGACTGTTACCATTTTTTTATTAATTTAGAAGATCCTAATATTGGTGGTTCTTCACGACCCATTGGAGTAAAAAAAAGAAAAATTGAAGAGAAAAATTGATGAACTTTCAGGAACTATTACTAGCATCAAAGAACAACATGACTAGGTTTTATAGATGTTGAGAAAGGCAAGTTTGGAGAGGCAGCAACAATTAGAAATTCAAAATTGACATTTGGCCCTCAATGAATTGAGAGAAGAAAATAAAATTTTATACCGAGATATGAATTCTATCCGTGATCTAAGAATTCATGCCATTACTCAAGCTGAATAAGAAAGAATTATATGAAAAAGAGCTCAACAACAACAAGCACCACCACCGTCGCATTCTCCTAATACTTTTAGTGAATATTTTGATGATATTGGTGGATCTAGAACTAGTTTATCAGATTATTAAATTAGTTTAAGCAATGAATATTACATGTAATGTTTAATTTTAGGGTTGTATCATAATCTATTTAGTTTAATTTTAGGGTTGTATCGTAATATCATTTTAATGAATGTTGTTTTTAATGTTAAATTATTTAAGTTTATTACTGTAATTTTTTAATTATATTTATTTTATTTGTTTGATAAATATATATATATTTTTATTTAGATAAATTTTAAATTCATTTAAAAAAATATTATAAAAACAATTTAGACTAAATTGTTCAAAAAATAATGTATATACAATAATATTTTAGATTAAGTTGAATAGTTTTGAAAGTTAAAAAAAAAAAAAATATGCGTTTGTGAATAGTGGCAACAGATATATGCATTACCACTGTTCACAAAACTCAAAATAGTGAGAAATTTGTGTGCTCATTGGGGTGGAAAAACATAAATTTTCTCCTAAAATGAGGAAGCGTTGGAGTTACCTAATAAAGACAAAAATAAATGTTTGAGGATCAAATAAAATGCAATAAAAGCATAGGAGCTCAATAGAATAAAATGTAAAAGTGCAGGAGCTTATTAATGAGTTTCTCTAATGAATTTCCAAAGCCAACGCTGGGTAAGAGTTTAAATATTTAAAAACTGATTTTTATTGATTTGATTTGAAATATTAGTATTAAACTAACCAAATCAAATTACGAACATCCCAATATCATAATTAATTTTTTTTCGATTCAAAGATGTTTTTATAATTTTTACGAAAAATAATATGTGACATTATGAAAAAATATCTTCATATACTCTTTTCCAAATAATAAATATAAAAATAAATTTATATAAAAAAGAGATGAGAATGGAATTACATATTAATTCATATACCTTTAATCTAAACAAGAAAGTAATTGCGTACATCCTTAATCTAAACAAAAAATGAATGATTAAGGAATTAAAATAAAATGCAAAAAATTGAGATAAATACAAGAAAAATAAAAATTAAATTACATAAAAAGTAAATATTAAATTATCAAAGAAAAATGTTAATATCTTAAAATTTATTTCATTTAAGCTACAATTATTATGATAAAATTAAGGGCTAATGTTGTAAAAAAAAAAAAAAACCTTTTTGACTTGTTAAAAATTTAGTCAGTTTTAAAATATTGGCATGAATATTCCAATTTTGGCAAATGTGTGGTAAATATAGTCCATAATTAATTTTAGTCAAAATTGAATTTAAAGGTATAGACATAACATCCTAGGTGGCAATATTCATGTGGGCCCTACAGCCATTCCAACTCCATATTTATATAGAAAGATAAAAAAAAATCTTAAGTTGTAGGAAATTAGCCCAGAATTTTTAATTTTGATATGAATATCTTAATTTTTCTAAAACATTATATTTTACTATTTTTTTTGAAGGTCATTATGTTTTACTATTATACATGTAATTTTTAGTAGTTAATTATAATAATTAAATTACTAATTTTTTATCATTTAAAAAATTAAAGCATATATAATTCATTTAGCACTAAAATACATTAATATAACTACTAATTTATTTTAAAATAAAATAATATTTACATAAATATAATATTATTGGTCAAGGATTGTTCCTACAAGGATTGCAAGATTAATTAGTATATAAAGAAATCGTTCCTACAAGGATTGCAAGATTAATTATTTTAGCTACTTTTAGTATTTGTTTGTCTAGATAAACAAAATATAAATTGACTAATTACTAACTAAATTGGAAAAATTAAAGTACACTAAACTAAGGACTAGATATACAAGATCAAATTGACTTTATTCTCAATGAATGCAAGGAGTTGGAATTTCTTTCCACAATTCGACTTCACATACTAATCAATTCTAATTTAATAAAAGGGGATGCTATACATGATGCATGACACTATAGGATCTAGCAAATCTCTCTCAAGCATTCACAAAATTAATTAATAAATAATGTATTAAAGACTAAACAAGGCCTCTCACCTCACCAATCAATTAATACATTAACAATCAATTTCAAGCACAAGACATTCAAGTAATATTAAGCATTCTAGTGTCTCTCAACTATTAGAGTAATCAATAACTTAAGTCTTAGATCCATAACCTAATCAATTTCTCAATATAATCATATTATTAATATCAAAACAATAGATGGCCAAGCTATTGGAAGCATTAAGTTCAAAGACCTAACCCATGTATAAAAATATCTCTTTTCATTAAAAATTAAAAATTTAAGTGTACTATATCAAATAAGGGGTCTAGAAACTCCAACTACAACAAAGCTACTCATCCTACAAGTAAAAAATAATTTATAGAGAATCTTATGTTCATTATTGATCATAATTTAACTACACAAGATAAGATGGAAGAATAAGAATAAACCATCATTTATGTAGACAATTTTTCCAAATCTTGAAAGGCAATGAAGATTCTCTACTCTTACCTTCATTGCTTGAGTAAATGATGTCTCATAACTAAGATCTTGAAGCGAAAAATGTAATAATAAAGGTGGTTAAGTGTAAATAAGGTAAATAATGGTGATGTTTGATGGAGGATGTAATATTTTTCTCTCTTCTTGATGGTGGAAAGATAGGGCTTAACACTCTAAAATGATCCATTCCCTTATTAAGAAAAGGATACTTTTATACCTCTCCCATGTGCCTTAATTAGTTCACAACTGTGTCAGAGACACATAATTATGTTGAGCTCTAAATTGGCTATGGGAACAGAGTGCACATGGCTGTAACACAAGGTAGGCATAGCTCTGCATTTTGGACATAATAGCTTCTACCTATGCACTTCAAGGTATTGTCATATCCTTGTCCTCAGAACATTAGTCGTTGGAATTTAAAATTTATTTAATTTAATATAATTAAGTATTAAGTTAATAATGAAGGGTTTAATTACGATAAACCAAGTTTAGAGAAGGGTATAATTGAAAGAAATTAAAAGTAATGTAAGGATTAAATTGACAAAAAAAATAATAAGTTAGGAAGATCAGAGCAATATTATGATGATTTTGGTGAGGTGTCAAGAGAGGCTCATGCTATAAGACACTGTCATGAATATAAAAGAAAGATTTCTACGTTAAACAAAATGCAAAAGGAGGAAGAAGATCATAATGTATTCTGCTGGTGAAGTAATGAAAAAGTCTAAGGAGAAGAGAAGGGAGAGCAGTAGCAAGGCTAATTTTAGCAAGAATTTGAGCTATCATGTTAAGATTTTATATTGTATGTCAAGCTTCCTTTAAGATTCAAGAATGATCATGAGCATACATTCATGATTCTAGTCTAAAGATAGTTATAGCATATTGATGTTTGGTCATAGGTAAAAAGCAAGAATAGGGAGAACTTGAAACTTCTATTTCTTGGAAACTTTATGAGTGAAATTCATACCACTTTCTCATTCTTATGATTTAGATTCTTTTCTTAAAGTGTTTTTCCTCTTAGTTGATTATTGCTGTTCTAAATTGAAAGTTATTATTAGCACTGTTATTAATAAATTCTTGAACTAAATTCTCAGATTTAGATGTTGTTTCTTTTGGTAAATAATGTGAGTTCTAATTTAGCTCACTTTTCTCTTCTTACACACATGTTATTGTTCCTGCGATTTTAAGTTATGAAACTAGAATGATTAAGGTATGGAATATACATTAAATTAATGTTATAAAAGTGTATAAATGAGTAAAAGATATAGTACATAGTGTTATAAAATGGTTTGACGAATATAAGTTGATTTTAGGTTAAAATTATGTACTATTAAAGTGTAGAAACATCTGCAGGTTGATCAAGTGATGCTTGAATGATCTGGTGATGCTTGAACAATCTAGCGACACCTTAGTATAATAAGGTGATGCCTCAGCATACTGAGGAGGTGCCTCAATGCTCAATGATGGGCACCTCAACACTGATGAGGCATCTTAGTGCCCTATTCCTGCAACTAAATTGACTTAACCATTAAATTTTATAACTTAACCTCAACCAAAAATATGTAAGCACCCATATAAATACTTAAATTACTAAAATTTACCAAAAAAAAAGTTAAATAGAACCTGTTTTTTTTAAAGATATATATATTAAGTTTGTAAATATATGTATTCATGTAATTGAGCATATAAAATTAAAATGGAGTTGGTAAGCATCCTTTACCTTCCAAAGTAAAGGATAGTTGAGAAGATTAATGCTTAATCATGGCAAAAAATGCAAATAATTTCAAATCTTAACCAACTTATATACCATAAAGTTGGAGAATATAAGTACATTCATAAACAAAGTATAGTAATATTTTGTAAACTTTCAAGTCTCTGATATAGAGACTAAATCCATATTACTTGACCAACCAAATCGAAAAATATCAAAACACATAAATAAGACATAAGCAAGAGTAAATGACATGTTCCAAACATATATAGAATTGAACTCTATAAGATTGAGTATATATATACATGTAACTTTTAATGAAATGTGATACTAAGATGATATGAATATATATATAAATAAGTACAGTTGAGATTATGCTGGCCAATTTGATAATAGCTGTCTTTGGCACAACGCATGGGTTCATTGTACCTTTGGGGCAAACCTATGTGGTTGATAAGTATGCATATGAATTTATGAGAATTTATATTATGAGATATAATTAGTGTGAACTGTATTATGAATTGAGTTATGTTATGAATATTGTGTTATGTAGATCCACTGTGTTATATGAGAGCTATGTTAAAATACAACTATGATGTAAATTATATGATAAATATAAGTGTATGCGAAACAAAGCTTAAATGCTAAAAAAATTTATAATATACAGCACAATGATCTTGATGAATGAATACATCAAATAAGAATTGAGAAAGTGAAGTTATACTTCTATTCAATAGAAGGATTGTATTATAAGAATTCAAATCTTGAACATACAGATAATATATCGAGAATAATGATAAATAATGAAATAAATTTATTTTCTATTGATACTTATTTCTACCTGAGCAATCTATTTATTCCTTTTTAATTATTATTCATTAACTGATATTTATTCTTGAGTGCTCCTTATTGTGTTAATATATCTTTGTTATTCTTTTATACTCAATGGATAATTTTTTTAAAAAATTACTTGCACTTATTTCTTTTAAATTTCTAGTATATGTATATTATATTTGTTTAGCTAGTATATGTAAGATGGCAGTGTAGTGGACGACGATAACCTATAAGGTGACTGAAACCGAGATACTTATGAGATATATCATTTGCCATGACGTGGATGTTGATGAGTGTGAAAAATACATATTTTGAGCACTCTATTTTATTGCATGCTAAGTTTAGAAATGCATTATTTAGTTAGTTTTATTATTTTATTTTAATTTAGGTGCTTTTATGTTAAATAGATAATTTTTGTTTAGTTTTTGGTTTTTAGATGCATTTGAGAGGAGATAGAGATAGTGCTTGAAGATAAAATAAGATTGAAGTTTAAAGTTAGAAGGTTATCCTCACATCAGAGCATATGCCCTTACGCACGTCCATGTGTGGAGTTGCATGCCCATGTCTAAATTAAAGAAAAATAAGTTACAGAGTACATGCCCATGTACACGCCCATGTATGGAGTTATACACCCATGCACACGGCCATACCTGATTATAAGAATTCAGAGTTATTTTGATGCATGGGCATGTCAAATTGTTGCGCACCTGTACATGATGATGTGGTAGCCAATCATAAGTGGAGTTTAAGCTGGAGTTTGGATAGATAGAAGCTCATCTTTTAAGCCTATGTTTAGATAGAGTTTGGGGGGTTTTAAATGACCATTCTTACTAGAAAACTAGTTCTTTTAAATAGAACCATCTGTTTTTTATTAAAGGAGTTCCTTGATTTTGATTTAGTTCTTGTTTTGGTTTTCTATTCTCTTTGTTTTCTGAATATATTTTCATTTTACTTTGCTTAGTTCATAGTAGAGGAGATACTTGGCTTGAAGTTAGAAGAGCAAGGCTTCCTTACATCATCTAGAAGGGGGTTTTTCTTGTATCATTTTGTTATTTATTCATTATTATGTTCAAAATGGTTTTCATTTCTCCATTGTTTTCTTTTATTTTTAACATGAGTGGCTAGATCCTTTTTAGGGTTCTTATTCTGAATTGACCATGTACTTATTGTGATTATTGTTAGGTTGCTAGATCTAAATTCATTGGTTGTTATTGTGCTTAATGTCGTTTTAGGACTAATCACCCTAAGATTAAATTAATACTATAGGCTTAATTGAGAGATAGGTCCTGTAGGATTAGGCAATGACCTATTGATTGCTTAATTAGTTGAGAGACATTTAAGTGATTAGTATTGATTAAAAGGTTGTGTTTAAAATTAGATTTAAAAGGCATTAGGTTAGTGAGAGCCAGTAAACTTAGTGTTAATAAATCTCTAATTAATTATAGGTTTATCTGAAAGGAAAATCTATGGTTTCCAAGATCCCTTTAAAATAAATTAGAAATAGTATAGACCTAATTAGTTAATCAATCTTTTGAAATGGTTCAATTGAGAATAAGAACCCTAGCTTTTAATATTTGTTTGAATTTGAATTTTATTTTAATTTATTTTGATTTCAGTTTTTAAAGAATCTAAACTCTATTTCGATGTCTAAACAAACGAACATAGTTAGTATTTTAATATTCAATTTACAATCTCTGTGGGACGATATTTTTATTACTACTTGATATAATTCTATACACGTGCGAATTTGTACACATTAAGTTTTTGGCACCGTTGCTAGGGATTGATAGAATTGATATTGTTAAGAAAATTGTATTGCTTGATTTAAACGTTATTTTTAATTTTGGTTCTAATTGTGGTATTGCAGGAATTTGTGTTTGTTGATGCACATCACACGATGTGCGAGCAAACAAGGACTTATATTGATACCACTTGATTTGGAGTTAGAAAAGATAGTTCATGAGAAAAAGAAACAAACAATTATATCAAAACAATCACTAAGCAAAATGGACTTAGAGAATGACCCACCGAGGCAACAAGTTCTTCAAAATACTCAGAATAGTCAAAGAACCATGCAAGATTTTGTAAGTCCTAATGTGCAAGGTGATCAGACACCAATTGTAAGGCCAGCGGTAGCAGTAAAGAACTTTGAAATCAAACCGGCAATAATCCAAATGATCCAAAATTCACCATTCAATGGGCTACCACATGAGTATCCATTTGGTCATATGTCTAGATTCTTGGAGTACTGTTCTACCTTTAAGATGAATGGAGTACAGCCTGATGCAATTCGGTTGATTCTCTTTTCATTTTCCCTTATGGACAGAGCAAAGAGATGGTTTAAAAGTTTTCCACCTGACTCCATTAACACTTGGAAAGAGCTTTACACAGCCTTTTTCAACAAATACTTACCACCTGTAAAGTTGTTGAGGATCAGAAATAAGATTAACTCTTTCTTTTAAAGAGATGATGAAACATTCTATGAGTGCTGGGAAAGATTCAAAGACCTTCAGAAGTAGTGTCCACCTTAATTGATTCCTACATGGTATTTGGTGCAATCATTTTACAAGGGAGTCAATCATACGGTTAGAGTCAATATTGATGCAGCAGCTGGAGATATTATCATATTAAAAATACCAGAAGATGCCTTGGATCTCTTTGAAGAAATGGTAAATACACAGAGTTTGTGGTCTAATGAAAGGACCATTACAAAGAAAGCTGGAGCAATAGAAGTGGACAATTTTACCATATTGAATGCAAAGCTTGATGCTCTTACAAAAAGGATGGACAAAGTGAATGTGAATGTAGTATCTACATTGTCTTCCTTATGTGAACTATGTCAAGGACGTCATCCTACTATAGAATGTCAAATGATGCAAGGAATGACTACAAAGGGAGTAAACTATGTGGGGAACTTCAAAGGACTTCAAAACTAAATCTATGGTAATACCTACAATCCAAGTTGGAGGAATCATCCAAATTTCTCTTGGAGCAATCAAGGAAATAACCCGTGGAGACCATATGCACCACCAAGATTTAGAGGTCAGAATAAACAACAACCTCAACCTCAATTTCACCAAGACAAATGCTCATCCTCTAGAACTTCAATGGAGAGTAAGATGGAGAAATTTATGGATGTGATGTCATTAAAGATAATCCAGCAAGATGAAGCTCAAAAGAGGATGGAGCAAATGATCCAAAATTATTCTTTTTCTATTTATAATCTAGAAGTGCAAATGGGGCAACTAGCAAATTTCTTATCAACAAGGAATCAAGGTGCATTACCAAGCAATATGGAGAAGAATCCAAAAGAGCAAGTAAAGGCTATCACTTTGAGAAGCGGTACAGAGATCCAAACCCCTAAGGCAACAATGGAGTATAAAGAAAAGATGAATGAAGGAGAGAAAGAATAGGATGATGAAAGAGTTGAGACACTAGAAGAACCAGAAGTGAAGGAGGAGAACAAAGAAAAGGCAAATTCACCACCAATTCAACCTTATGAACCTCCAATACCATACTCGCAAAGGTTGAAAAAAAAAGAGCATGATCAGCAATTTACAAAATTCTTGGAAAGATTCAAGACTCTCAACATCAATATGCCTTTTGTGGAATGTCTAGCTCAGATGCCAAGGTATGCAAAGTTCTTAAAGGAGTTGATTTCCAACAAGAAGAAGTTGCAGGAGTTTGAGACAGTCACACTCACAAAGGAGTGTAGTGCCATCATCTCAAATAAACTTCCTTTAAAAAGGAAGCAACTAGGGAGTCTTACTATTCCATGTTTTATATGTACTAATCCGCAAGCGTACAGAAACGTATCAAGTAGTAAATAAAGATATCGTCCCATAAAGATTTGGTGTTGAATACTGTAATACTCACAATACTTATTTATTTAGACAACGAAATAGAGTTTAGAATTTCAAAGAAATAACACTAAATTAAGGAAAGTAAAAACACAAATCAAATGCAATTTTAAAAGCTAGGGTTCCTTATTCTCAATTGACCATTTCAAAGGATTGATTACACAACTAGGTCCATACTAGTTTTAATTCATTTTGAAGGGATCTTAAGAATTATAGATTTTCCTCTCAGATAAACCTATAATTAATTAGAGTTTAATCAACCTTAAGTTAACCAGCTCTCACTAACCTAATGCCTTTTAATTCCAATTTTAAGCACAAGCTTTAATCAATATTGATTCACCTAATTGTCTCTCAACTAACCAAGCAACCAATAGGTCATTGCCATTTCCTGCAGAACCTATCTCTCGATTAAACCCATAGTGTTGATTCAATTCTAGGTTGATCAGTCCTAAAATGACAT
>CATIWO010208466.1:0-10597 GCA_949673435.1 Macaranga tanarius
TGGCTGCTTGTAAGAGTGATAGAAGGCAGCTTTGTGCTATGGAGATCGGTTGGCCTACCAATGTGCGTCACGTTGCTCATGTCACCTTTGATAGATTTAATGGTTTCTTGGGTTTGCCTGTCGAGTTTGAGCCTGAAGTGCCTAGTAGGGCTCCTAGTGCTAGGTACATTGTGATTTCTTCGATTCATTTGCTTCATTTCATTAGTAAAATCATTGATTCTTGATGTTCATTTTGTTTACGCAAATGCAATTCTTTAAACAATATTGATTTCAGTTACATGGTTAAATTTGTTGCTTTTGACATTGTCCTTTAACTTAAGCCACTTGGTTCTTGGAATTGTGGGTTTCTTGTATTTCATTGTTTGTTTTAGCTCTCTCCTTCCGCCTCTACTATGGTGTATGGCATGCAATGTGAGCCAAGAATCGTGCGTTCTTGCATTAAAATTTAGTACAAATTGTAGATTTGTTTCTTGAGGTTATATTGGCATATCCAATCCTTAAGATTGTTAATTTTCTGTTGCAATTGACAGTGTGTTTCTTCTATGCCTTTTTTACTTCTAGGAAGTTATGTTCCCAGGGAAAAAAACAGCTCATAGAAATTCAACTGATTTGACGGGAATGTTTAAGGATCATGAGGTGGTATAGTCTCATCTTAGTTGCTGTTTCTGATCATGTGCCGACATGTCAAGTGCTAAGAAACAAAAGCATCTATAATAGGGACTTATTGAACATATAACATCCGGTTTAAGTTTTCTTCTTAACACAGACTTTTTCATAATTTCCACTTGGCCTCTTAACACAGACTTTTTCATAATTGCAGTACAACTGTCTTTGGAGTTTCGACAGAATCCATGCAGTTGTCATATGACTCCAGAGGGAATAGTGTGCCAGCAATACTCTTGCTGATGCAAAGACACTTGTATTTACAAGGAGGATTGCAGGTAAATCTTGTGATTCTCTATGTTAGCATCAATAAGCAGCCCTCAAAGAGTCGGAATTTGGGGAAAGAAAGGAAAAGCAATTAGTATATATTGTGTACAACTTATGGTGATGCATTTTGTTTTGGATTGAGTTAGCTTGCTCACTTGGTTATAATCAATTTGTTAATTACTGTATTCAGGCTGAAGGGATTTTCAGAATCAATGCAGAAAACAGTCAAGAGGAGTATGTGAGGGAACAATTGAATAGAGGAGTGATACCAGATGGCATTGATATACACTGTTTGGCAGGACTCATAAAGGTATAGCAGCAGTCAGCAATTAAAATCAGTTCATTCCCCTGTTAATCCCTCCTTCTTGTGACATGTTTAGTTATTAATTAAAATCTAGCTGAGTATTCATCCTGGATAAATTTTATTAGGAGATTGCTCTTCTATAGTTCTTCACAGGTTAGCTATGGGGGCAATGGTGATATATGTCAACAGGAAAGATATGACTTGTGATCTGAATGGATAATGAATCGTGACAGATTGTGTGTGTCTGGAGGAGATGAGCAATGTGGGGTACTGAAGTAAATGCTTTATATATCTGTATAGCTATGTATTTACTATAATTAAACTGTTCCAAGTTTAAAAAATCAACTTCATGAAAGAAAGTGGGGAGATTGGAAAAATCTGAAAGCATATTTGATAGCGACGTCAAAATGATCAACCTATTTGTTATTGTGAACTTTATAGTTGTGTTGAAATGTAATGTTTTGATAATCATATATATAGATAATATGCTGAATTGCTAACAACTTCTAAGTTCTATCTCCGTAAGGAAAACTTTCTAAAAGTTTGGCTAATATTGTTGGCAACAATTAGTGCACATGTCATCAAGTAGGTTGAATCATGTTATGCATTGCGAGAGGCTTTGAAAATATAGTTTTATTTTGAAATAAAAGCAAAGCAGTGGCTTGAATAAATGAGAAGTAGAGATGAGTGTGCAGCATCACTTTAACATCATCCTCTACTTTTCTAAATTCATTTTTCTTGTCATGGTTTTTTTATCATGGGTGCCAATAAAGAGTGGGTGCGTCTTGCTCAACATTGAACCCTTAACTCAATTTTGTTTGTGATTTTGTTCCCCTAGGCTTGGTTTAGAGAGCTCCCAACTGGGGTTCTTGATTCTCTATCACCTGAGCAAGTAATGCAGTGCCAGACAGAAGAAGACTGTGCTGAGCTTGCAAGGCATCTACCTCATACAGAAGCTGCTCTACTGGATTGGGCCATCAACTTGATGGCTGATGTTGTACAGCAAGAATATTTAAACAAGATGAATGCACGCAACATAGCCATGGTTTTTGCACCAAACATGACTCAGGTAAGGAGAGCTAGATTCTACATGTATGGAAACCCTTAAGTGAAAGAATTTATATATGCCTAAGCTATTATATTTCTTCTAGGTGTGTAAAATATGAGTTATGGATGCTGTGGTTGCATTCAAATGAATCTTCATAGTGTTGAGTGGTCTTTTGCTGACAGAAAAATCTCAATATTTTTGCAGATGGCAGATCCTTTGACTGCACTAATGTATGCAGTGCAAGTGATGAACTTTCTTAAGACTCTTATCTTAAGGACACTGAGGGAGAGAGAAGATTCTGTGTTAGAGCCAACTCCTACTTCACCTCTTGAACCATTTGACGAGAATGACCACCAGAGCCCTTCACTGTCCTGTGTGGAAGACAGGAAAGCTGGCAATGAAAAGACTGAGCAAGCCTTCATTGCTGAAGAACCTTTTATAGAATCTTCCTACTCTGGTCAAAGCAACGTCATAACTGATGGAGAAGATTGCAGTTCGTCAATCTCTGCTGAAAAGTTAATTGTGAAAGGACATCAGTCCTGCGAAGCTGATCATGACGATGCATTTAGCAACAATACATATGCTGGCATTATCAATGATTTAAAGGCTGGTGTTCATACAAGTTCTGGAAAATGCAGCGGTGGTCAATCAAGCAGTTTAAATCTCCAAAAGAATCGTAGCAAGATAAATAGGCAGCAACCCATACTTCATCAAGCAATGCCTGTTGAGAAAACTCGTGGACTTAGTAACTTGAGCCGTATAGGTTCAAGGACAGAACTTATTGAAGCTTGGCGATGAAAGACAGGTGAACAGTTGTTGGGCCCTGGCTGATTCCAAAGACACAACTTATTGAAGCCTGAAGATGAAAGACAGGTCAACAGTTGTTGGGAACCAACTGATTCCGTAAAAAGGCGGCTTTATTTGTTTGATTTGGACGTCGTGAGATAATGTTTGTGATTTGTTCATGTATGTTTGCTATGTGCTAACTGGTTTTCTGATTTTGTGGATGACACTTAGCCTGAAACTAACATCCTCTACTTCAAAATTACTGCTGGTTTCATTAACAATGAATCAATTTCTTCAGCATTGTAGTTTCTTATGTTATATAATCATCAGCACTTACAATGTATCACTTGAAGTTGATTGGCGGGTCTCCTCTTAATTTCTAGATGCTACTGTAAATTTCCTACAATAACATTCATTTCTGGGAAAGTTGCACCTGCGTCTTTTTATTTGTATTTAGCTAGTAGTTGTGGTGGTCAATTAGGATCTGCGCAGACTGGGACCAGATTATGGAGATTTTAGTTGAGCGAGCGCTAGCAAAATATTGTGGCAAAAGAGAGTTACACGACTGTATGGCTTTCTATGGTTACAACACTTTGATGCAGTTGGCATCATTTTGTAACTCAAGATAAGTTATTTAGAAATGGACATAGCAAAAAGGACCAGTCAGAATATTCCAAGAACAGTCCTGCCGGCAATACAAATTACACAAAATCTTTAAGAAGAAGAAGAAGCCTGGACTGTGATAAATGGAAGAATAATCCTGAGCACGATGCAAAAATGTGTGGTATTTGATGATGCAACTTTTGTCACCAATACAACAATGTTCGATGCAGCTTGTGCCACCAAATGAGTGAAACTACAACTCAAGTCAGATATTTATTCAACACCAAATATTAGAGATACGTATCAATCTGTGATGTTAAATATGTTTGTTTATTTGCGCATGTCAATATATTATTATTCAGTAGATCAAGCCATAAAAATAGAAACCAATAAAGATAGAATAATAATATGCTGTTACTGAACTTGGTATGCTAAAAAAGAAAAACCAAACCCATAATCTGTAACAATCTGTCAATTATTTATTTTGCCATAACATAAATTTATGACCACCAAAATTCAGACCTATCTCCATAACCACCCATCCTTATTCCACTCATTCCAAGTTGAGAGGATATCTATAACCAATCATCAGCAGGATAGGCAAAAAATAAAAATAAATCCACCAAAGCAAAGCAGCTTCCCTAATTAATAGCATCATCTGATGTGTTGATTTTTTCTTTCAATCTCGTGCTGCTTTCTCTCCATCTGCCAACAAACTAAAAGAAACCTTTCTATCTGTCTGCCCTTCTTTTAGTTCTTTCTTTTCTCTAAAAAGAAACCTTTATACAACTAACTCACTTTTTCATCTATGGCTGCCTGTGGTAGCCTTCAACATATCTTTGAAAAACCATTACCTGAAGCCACCCCTTCTTCACTTCTTGAATCTTTCTCTTCATGGAACCAAATCAAGACTGTAAAACCCATTGAGCAATCTTCTTTTACTGAACTATTTGGTGAGCTTCATTTCAAAGAAAGTTCTCAGTCTCCTTCTTCTTCTCATTCTTTTCCTATATTATCCTTCTCTTCTTCCCCTTCTTCACCTTTTAGCGATTTAATCCCGCAGACACAGACGACAACACCAACTTCAAACCTCCTCAACAAGGATATTGATACTAGAGTCGACAGTGAATATCATCATGGCAACAAGAAGACTACATCACTGGACTCCTTATTGAGCGCTTCCAACAACAATCATCATTACACAGGCAGTCTCAGGAATGGCGACAGCTTCTCACCAAGGAACTACGAGAGCTTGCAATTGTGCACCGAAGGACTTGGTTTTGAAAGCTTTGATGATGTTGAAGATTTGAAGAACGATATGAGTGAAGATCGGCAACACCCTGAGGAGAGAGTAAGCATCAAACAGCATACAGTACAGGGGAATCAAACCGGAGAAATCAAGCGGCAGAGGTTGAGGCTAGGAGCATTCCCTCCACCTATTTCTTGTATAGGAAAGAGTGGAAAACCTTGGGTTTCCTTCAAGTCTTATCGGCAGGATGGCAGGTTCGTCCTTAAAGAAGTAAGGATCCCCAGCCAAGAGTTTTTACATGCACATAGAGAAGATGGGAGGTTAAAGCTACACTTCGTTCAGCCCAGTGATGACATTCTTGAAGATGATGGAGAAGAAGAAAACTACACAGAAGATGATGAACAAGACGAAAATGAAGAGATGGGCAATAAAGAAGAACAACGCCAAGTTAAGAACAATTCTCTTAGGTAGGACTAACTGTTGCTTCAGCATTAGCAAAATGTTTCCATTTCCTGCTACTGTTTTTTCTTCCTTATTTGCAAATATGTAGAGGAAAAAGAAAAAGCAAAAAAAAATCAACTGTTCATGCATACTTCCCCCCCCTTTTGCTTTTATTTTTCTCACCCTCAATCACGCTCTTCTTCTTTAATGCCAATTAACACTCATATATCAACAAAAAGGTTTCGGCAACTTATTGTGCTCGAAAAAAGATTAAAAGCATAAAATAATTTGTTTATCACTGTACTGAATTCTTATTGCTGTCAAGCAGAGTGACAAACAGACATGGATTTAGAAAGGAAAAAGAAAATGTACATGATGAATTAGCATCCAATTGAAAAGAAAACCTGGTTAATGAGGCATCAGCATCTAACTAAAATCAAACTTTTTTAAAAGGGGAATAACTTCATGAACAGTCCAATCCAAGATAAAAAGTCTAATTAATCAAATAAACCTAAGAACACACGTACTGTATTCTTAGGTGACTGGTAGCTTTCATACGAACAGAAAACCTGCTGTTCACAATTGCACACAAGCCAACAACAACAGAAGCATAAGTGCACTTAATGATTGGTGCCAATGCACTTGAAGCATTATGAAAGTAGAAAGAAAGCATTCAATTTTGACATTCAACTTCATAGTTTCGGCCACCTTCCAATAGCCGAATATAAGAGACATAACGACCAACACTGCCCCAAAGGATTCTGATTAAGTGATTGTGATACGACAGAACCAAAACTACGCATTAATTTCAAGACTTCAAGGCATGTGATACACTAGTTAGTAATATATATGTTACTTTCTTTTGCTTCATTTTTCAGCTACATGTAAATAACAGACATGATTACTTTATTACTGCACACAGCAATGCACTAAATTGCAACAGTATATATGAAGTAATGAAGATATGCCTTATGTGAAGGCAATACAAAGGGCTGTTCCACGATCAATTGCTCTAGCCAAAAGAGAAGAAAGCAAGCCAAAAAGAGCCATTTACATCCAATATGGTAACTGTTTACACCCAAAACCAATTAATCTGTCCAAACTTGGAGCAATCTTTACACACGGCAAAAATAAGGAGAAGAGTTTTCTAGAAATCCATTAAAGTAAAGATATTCAACTTGACGATCAACAGACTGTTGGACACATGGAAAGCCATAGATCCCATAAGGAGAAGAGTTTTCTAGAAATCCATTAAAATAAAGATATTCAACTTGAAGACAAAGAGACTGTTGGACACATGGAAAGCCATAGATCCCAAATCTAAAAATAGCTAAATATTTGTTTCTATATTGCCCAATAGCTCTCTATGTACGGTTCTGAAACATACATGCCATAGATAAAGCATATCTAAATCAACGGCTTTGACACTTCAGAACAGCTCTGCCAATCAGGTTGGTGTCCAGTCACAGTCTAAAATCATGTATACAATCTTTTAATCCCGAAATATGGTTTCAAACTATTGGTACACAGCTATTCATGCTGTATTCTATGTACGTCAGACAATACCAGAAACTAGCAAATTAAACACAACCATTGCTAACACAAGTTGACATAAACCCTTGATTATGCATGCCATGCAACCAATACACACAGCATGAAAGAATAAAAGACAGAAAACTGAAAGCCACAAAGCAAATCAATACAAATACCCTCTGTCTACAATAACTGCTTTAAAACAGAGTTCTGAGATTCCAATCTAATGAAATCAACTAGGATTTAGCAGACAAAAAGTAATGAAGGCAAACTTTTGGGACCACACGTTATTGCTGTGCATTACCATCCATAGTTATGACATGTGTTGACATATACAATCTGCGCGTGAGAATCCTCTAATGGATAGCAGTGGACCACAGTAATCCAACATGTGACAATTACATAGCTACTTTTTAAAGTGAGAAGGCTCAAAGAAAAAGAACAAAAAGGAAAAAGGCAAAGGGATAAAGGCACAGTCATTTATAGACCATAAAACAGGCCTGATGATAAAATTCAATACATCCAAATCTTATTGATTTTCCTTCAAGCGTTTATGAACTTTTCTCCCCCTCTTTCTATAGATATAAGTTATGATGCGGAAAATGTTTTAGAAAGCTCACTAGTTACCTCTACAACAAAGTACCGCTGGAATAAGCATAATAAGATCACAGAGATGGGATATTGCCATCTAATGTCAAAAGAACCTTATACAGATCTGGACGTCGATCACGGAAAACACCCCAACTATGTCGCTGGGCTTTGATTTTCTCTAGAGCAAACTTAGCAACGAGAACAGCTTCCTTTTTGTCATCAGCAGCCGCAACTATTTCTCCAGTTGGTCCTATACACCAAAATGTCATTTGTGTTCAATATATTCACCACAATTACATCTCCATTTATTTGATCAAATACCACAAATTTATTTTGAAGGGAGAAAAAATATACCTGCTATAAATGAGTTTCCGTAAAATGTGATATTGCTATCTCCATACTCCGTTTGGATTATTTCTTTCCCGATGCGATTTGAGGCTACTAGAGGTACCTAAATTTGTTAAACGTACATCATTTTCCTTTCATGGAAGTATACCAAAAGAAATCCCGCTGGGAATATAATGCAAACAGAAGATATTCATAATCAATTGCAGACATCAATTACCACCAGAAATTCACTTCATCGACACAAAGAAAAGTTTCTTTTTTGAAAGCTACCTTATTTTATGGTATCATTCATCCACATTTCATGCATTTCAGTATACTTTTTTGCAATACAGGTCCTTCCTTTTAGATTGGAAGCAAAGGATTGTTGACATTAAGAAATTTTAAATTATGGTGAGCTGTGAAATTCTTGTGCCTTGACTTTCTACATAGAAATGGGAAATGGAAGGATGAAGGTACAATAGACAACAAACTTTTCTTTGAGACACAGAAAACAACAAATGGAAAGGATTGCGAATATACTATCATCCTAATGTTTCCAACAGGGTAGGACAGGTGTTGCTAGGACTATCAAATATTAAACATGAATCCACAGAAGACAAGTAAAATAACAAGAAGGATACAGAAGCTAACAAGGACCAACATGATTAGTGTCAATGTTAATACAGAATCACCAGTCCACTGGTATGCTTGCTTACCAGGTTTGCCCCAGCATGCCCCTGCATCACTCTCTTCCAGTGATCACGAGAATCAAGCCCTGCATTCTGAGGTTCAGAACCAATAGCAGTTGGGTACAACAATATTTCTGCACCTTGCAGAACCATAGCTCGGGCTGCCTCTGGGAACCACTGATCCCAACATATTGCTGGTAAAAAATCACAAAAAGAAAAAGAATTGCTATCTTGGTTACTAGGACATTCAAAATTATGGGTACTTTTTCTTCCACATAACCATGGCCAAAAACAAACATTACTGGGGACTAGCATATCTAATATCTAACAATATGAGAATAAAAAAGGGGCCCTGAAGGTGGGACTTGGGAGGAGAAAGGGGGAGGCAAGGGAAGGCTGCTTACCAACTCCAATTTTTGCATATTTAGTTTGGAAAACCTGTACAACATGAGTAAGAAATCCAATCAAATTAAATCAACTTCAAATATCACAGATTTCAAGAAAGTACTGATTTAGATAGAGATATCAAAGAACCAACCTTGAAGCCAGTATCACCAGGATTAAAGTAGAACTTTTCCTGATAACCTGAAGACAAAGGAAAATTGTTGTAAAGAAACTGTATCAGTTCAAGTTCTGAAACATTCGGCTTACCACATACCTGGACCATCTGGAATATGAGACTTCCTATAGAGCCCAAGGTCAGTTCCATCAGCATCAATTATGGCTATTGAATTGTAATGGGCATTATTTGCCTCTTCAAAAAAGCTGACTGGTATAACCACATTCAGTTCTTTCGCCAGTTTTTGCATCCTGCATGTGTATATTAAGCATGCAAATAATTAAACACATTAGAAGTGAAGGATTAACTTATAGTGCCATTAATACGAAATACAGACTTCACATTAGTCAATAAAGCTTGCAGGTAAATCCAGCATCTAGAGGACGGTCATTGATTTGACGGGTTGAACTTTAAGCTGTTTCTCATTTGGCAAAGATCAAGCTCTAACCAGGGTGTTTTGGGACTGTTAAGGGTCACCTAACACGACACCATTTGGAGATTGATCACTTAGGACCATTCAGATTACCCAAGCTACTTTAGCAATTATTTTGAGTTTGCTTTCATCCTTCTTTAATTTTCTTGGCAGTTTGTCAATCATTTTAGTTATTAATTGCAACTCAACCAACCGTATGTTTTTTTTTATCATTTTCTAATACAGATAATGCAGATTTAAAGTAGGTAAGAGGTCTGGTTTTGACCTGTTATTTGGGGGATTGTAGAGCCAAATATTGCTAACTCTACCAAAGCTAACAATGATCTGTAGGTTCTACCTTGAGATCGTTGGGTGATCCTTATGAGGCTTAGCTCGCTGAAAGTAATCCTCTCTTTGTGCCTGACAGAAGTAATAACCTTCAAATAGTTCCTGCAATGAATGTGATAAGAATGAAAACATAACCAAACATCAGAAAGCACATTTCAAAACCAGATTGTAGAAGTAATAACATTCTAAGGTCGTCTAATATCATCATAAGTTCCAATGCCACACGCAGATAGCTTACCTGAATGAGAATGATATTTGCACCTTTCTCATGAGCAGCTCTAACCAGCCTGCAGAAGAAAAGGGCAGCTCAGGAATACAAAATTAAGTACCAATTAATGGTTTGAAAGTACCAGACAACCTTAGAAGAAGAAGGGAAAATAAAAACACAAAAACAACATTTGGCAGCGGCAAGTAGCAAACTTTTGTAACTTGAAGACACACAAAGTGAAGAAAGAAAGCAAATAGCTTCATAAATTCAAAAAAAAACAAAACAAAAAAGAATTGGGATATTGATCATAGCTGCAAATAAATAGCAAAGGCAATTGCTTTCACCAATTAAAGGATAAAAGAAAGGTAAAAGAGCTAAAAAGGAGGAAACTTTATGGGAAAAAGTTGAAAGCTTTGAAACCTTTCAGCAGTGGCGACATTAGCAGAGAGATCATCAGAGCAGGCAAATTGGAGAGCAGAGACCACAACCTCTCTTGATTTTCCGTTCTCCATCACCACCAGATCAGATCAGACTGATTGAGGTTTAAAGATAAAGGAGAAAGGATTTAG
>CATIWO010208491.1:0-20613 GCA_949673435.1 Macaranga tanarius
AACATTGTGAATGGCATCTTAAATGTTTAATGAAGCTTTAAATTTAACCAAAAACTTATTCCAACATTTAGAATGATGTCTTGAGGACTTATTTGAGCTTCAATCATTGATGCACATTATCATGGAAGCATGATCTTTTCCTAGCTTATGAACACACTTGAGAAAAGATGTTAGAAATACAAAATTGATTGTTAAAGTAAAAAATAAGAGTTGATTCAATCTTGATCATGCACAGGGTCAATAATAATGACAACTGCCACTAAGTCCGTTATTGTTGAACTTAACAAGGACCTCAAGTTAAATGGGGATAATTATGAAGTCTGAAGCATGAAAATTCAATATGTGCTTGAAGAATAAGAGGTTCTTGAAATACTCAACATTGTTATAACTGAGCCTGATAATGGATCCACTATCCAGCATAGGCGGGATAGAGAGGCGTACCAAACATGAAAGAAGAAGAATTCTTCTGCTCGCATCATTCTGCTTAGTACGATGGATGATGACATTGCTAAATAATTCAAAAGGTATGAGAATGCAATGGAACTTTGGAATACTTTAAAGGAGAATTTTGGAGGTGTGTCCTTGACTAAGCTCAGCTCATTGATCATAAAGTTCGACACCAGCAAGAAACGTCCTGATCATACAATGAAAAAATATCTAAAAGAGATGTCCAATATGATCAGTGAGTTGAATGATGCCGGTCATATGTTGACTGAGGAGCAAAAGATTCAAGCTGTCATCCGCTATTTGCCTAATAGTTGGGAGCACATGAGGATGTGCCTAACACACTCAAGGAGCATAAGGAACTTTGAGGATGCTGCGTGACATTTGGAGTTAGAGGAAGATCGACTTACGTCGGTCAAAGTTAATGTACAAGTGCATTATGCCTAAGGAAGCCCCTCTACTGGAACAAGTTCCAACAACAACAAGTGCAAGAACCAAGGCAAAG
The DNA here is from genome assembly GCA_949673435.1 of Macaranga tanarius. Lineage (NCBI taxonomy): Eukaryota > Viridiplantae > Streptophyta > Magnoliopsida > Malpighiales > Euphorbiaceae > Macaranga > Macaranga tanarius. Next base: position 950 of record CATIWO010208491.1, read on the forward strand.
GGAAGGCTAAAGGGCCTAAAAGGCAAAAGTAAGAACATAAGAAGAAAGCAAGGTCAAAGAACAAGAGAAAGACCAATGTTGCACGTACTGTCAACAAAAGGGGCACTATACAAGAGATTGCACCGAGCCTAAAAAGGTACACCCAATTTACTCATATATAAGTGAAGCTTGTGTATCTAGTTCTCTGTTCTTAACTGAATTTAATCCTTTGTGGGTTATTGATTCAGCAGCAACCGACCATGTAACGAAGGATCGTGGGACCTTCATAGATTTCTGATGAGTACCTGACAGAGGGAGATGGATCTATGTGGGAAATAATACAAGAATTTCAGTTAAGAAAATAGGCACATGTAAATTAGTTTTACGTGGTAGTCGAACCCTTCTCCTACATGATGTACTTTATACTCCAAGTATTCGTAGGAATTTAGTATCTGTTCTTGTGTTATTAAAATTTAGTTTCAATTGGTACTTTTGTGATGACAATGTACGTTTGTATTTAGGTACAACATTTTTATGGTTCTAATTTTGTACTGGATAGTTTTATTGTTATGGATGTTGATTACGTCGATTTCAATAATAATACTAGTTTTTCTTTAGTTACTTCTTGACATGATCATAAAGTTGATATGCATTTATGGTATGCTAGGTTGAATCACATTGGCCAAGATCGAATGAGTCGATTAGCAAAACAAGGCCTCTTAGGTAATTTAGAAAAAGTCAAATTATCTACTTGTGAGTATTGTCTTAAAGAAAAACTAACTAGAAAACCATTTGGTAAAGCAACTAGAGCTGAATTTCCTTTAAAATTAATTCATTCCGACGTATGTGGTCCAATGAATGTGAGGGCTAGGCATGGGGCCTACTACTTCATCACCTTCATAGATGACTATTCAAGATATGGTCTTGTCTATTTGATATCCCATAAATCCGAAGCTTTGAGTTACTTCAAGACTTTTATGAATATGGTGGAAAATTAATTAGATAAAAGGAATAAAGCCTTGAGAACCGACCATGGTCGTGAATATTTTTCTAAAGAATTCAAAACTTTATGTGATGAAAAAGGAATTAAGCATCATTTGTATATTTTTAGAACTCCTCAATAGAATGGAGTTGCTGAAAGAAGAAATAGGACTCTTCTTGATATGGTAAGATCTATGATGGCACAAGCAAATTTATCTATTTCCTATCGGGGAGATGCATTACTTATTGCCACTTACGTTCTAAACCGTGTGCCCTCTAAGTCTGTCACAACTACTCCATATGAGTTATGGACTAGTCAAAAATCCAACATAAGTCATTTAAGACCTTGGGGTTATACTGCCTATGTTCATAATACCTATAGTAAATATGAAAAATTGGGTCCAAGAGGTAATAAGAGTATCTTTGTGAGATACCCTAAAGTGTCAAAAGGATACATTTTCATAGGTGAGCATGAAAATGGCACAGTGACAGAATTTGAATCACGAGACATCGTATCATTGAGAATGAATTTTCTAAGTTGGGTGATGTAGGTCAAGACTTTACTCTCTATGAGACCCAAGAAATGGACAGTCAAAGATTACTCTATTCGAGTGGGAGAAATCTTGAGGAAAAAGATAATGATCTTCTACCACCAAATGATCTAAATGTTTATGATCTTGAGTTAAGTAGGAGTATGATTCTTGAGTCTAGTGGGAGCATGGAACTTGAACCAAATGGGAGCATTCCAAATTATGATGAATATATGAAGCATGTTTATTAAGATTCTGAATTGCAAAGATCACAAAGAAAGAGTGATATACCTAAAAGATATAGATCTGATGGCATAAGTCAAACTATTTTAGTTGGCCTACAAGAAGATAATGAGCCAAAGAATGTATCTGAAGCTCTTTCATATCCAACCAAAGGAGAATAGATTAAAGCAATGGAAGAAGAATTGGCATCCATGAGATCAAATCATGTATTGGGAATTAGTTTATATGCCAAAATGACATAAAATAATTGGGAACAAGTGGGTTCTCAAAATCAAACAAAAGGCTGATGGAAGTATTAAAAGACATAAGGCTCGCCTAGTAGCAAAAGGTTATACACAACAAGAAGGGATTGACTATGAGGAGACTTTCTCTCATGTTGTGAGATTTACGTCTATAAGGTTAATTCTGGCTATAGTGGCAAATTTAGACCTAGAGCTACATCAAATAGATGTAAAGACTATTTTTTTCAATGGAAAATTAGATGAAGAAATCTATATGCAACAGCCAGTAGGTTTCGAATAAAAAGGCAGCGAACAAAAGGTTTACAGATTGTTGAGATAAATCTATGACCTTAAACAATATTCTAGATAGTGGTATATTCAGTTTCATAATGCGGTTATTTCAAATAACTTTGTTACAATAGATGAAGATCACTATATTTATTCTAAAAGCTCTGGAAGTAAATTTATTATTATAATATTATATGTTGATGACATACTTATAGCTGGAAATAATGTCGAATATCTTAAGGACATCAAAAGTTGGTTGTCGTCCAAGTTTGAGATGAAAGATATAGGTGATGCAGTGTATATTCTTGGAGTTAAGATTTTAAGAAACCATTCGAGAAGGTTGTTGTTTCTTTCTCAAGAGACATATATCAACAAAGTCCTTAAAAGGTTTAATATGCAAAGCTGCAAACCCATAGGTAACCCAATAGCTAAGGGAGAGACCCTTAGTAAGAGAATGTATCCCCAAACGCAATAAGAGGTTGAACGTATAAATAACGTTCTCAATGCAAGCGCCGTTGGAAGTCTTATATATGCTATGTTGTGTACAAGACCTGATATTTGCTATGCTATTGGGTTAGTAAGTAGATATCAATCCAACCCAGGCGAAGCACATTGGAAGGTAGTTAAGAGAATTTTGAGATACTTGAAAGGTACTGTAGAATACTCGCTGTGTTATCAAGGAAAGGATCTGCAATTGAGAGGATACATAGATGCTGATTGGGCTGGAGATGTAGATGAGAGAAAATCTACATATGGTTTTATTTTTTTGTTAGGCAATTCGGCCATCTCTTGGAGTAGAAAGAAACAAACATATGTTGCCTTATCAATAATGGAAAGTGAATTCATTGCATTCTCAAGTACTGTCCAAGAGGGAGTATGGCTTAAAAGATTCTTAGATCATCTTAAAGTAACTTCCTCTAAAGAACCTGTGACAATCATAAGTGATAGTCAATCGTCAATAGCTTATACTAAGGATCCTAAGTTCCATAGTAAGACTAAGTATATTGACATTAAGTATCATTATGTTAAAGACATGGTTGCACGGGGAGAGGTGAACTTGAAGTACATTTCTATGCATGACATGATAGCAGATCTGTTGACAAAGGCTATCACTAGAGATGTGTTTGAGAGGTACATTAAATATTTTGGTTTATATAGATTTTATATTGTACTTTACTTATCATGTAATTTGGACATGATTTGTTATATGTTTATTTTCAATAAATATATGGATGTTCAGTTGGCAATACACAATATGTTAATATTAAATGTATGTGATATTTAAAGCATGTTGGACAGAGAAGTAACCTACTCATATGGGTGTTTACCCTAATTCTGTTAAATGTGTTTAACAAAGATTAGGATGAGGTAGTATTTTAAACAGATAAGAGAGTTACGAGAGCCTGTTTAATATACGTATGCCGTCTTGCTTAAGTATTAGATGAGTTCTAATTTAAGTGCGAAATACAATCTTACATTTCATTACATAATTTGTAAGTAGAATTATGTAATCTTTAAAATGAGAATTAAAGAAAATTCTTCTCTATTATGTCTTAATCGCCATAAGCGACCTCAATTAAGTATTAAGGTTTGGTGTTGAGATACACCTAAATATGTAGCTTCTGTATGGTGTTAAATATATGATTATAATTATTTTGAAACATGCGCTCTTTTTAAGAAAAGAATGGACACCATAACACATGATTCATACTATGCATGCGAAAGCCGACCAGGGATGGGAAGTTATAAAAATAATCAAATGATCTCAACCTTTCCTAGTGTGAGACCATTCCACAAACTTATGGTTTTTGGAAACCTACCCTTAAGACCTGGAGCATATTTCTAAAGTATGGTTTGATGTGGTAATTTTGGAAGAATCTCTGAAAGGTCATATGAGATACGGCCTAGAGGAATTGACTAAATAAGCGAGTTGAACCATATAATAGAAATAGTGTATGAAGGGAAGATTACTGATAGACTACATTCAATGTTTCTATTGTACACTGGCTAGCCTATTATAAGTGCTATAAGTGGTAGCAGTGAATGTAAAGAAGTAATATGGGGTAAGGCATATGTCAAGATAAAGAATCTACTATCGAGGCGCTATATATCTTTAACAAGTGTATAGCATAAGTGCTCTCGTTATATATTGGTCGCACAATCTATTTATCAGTATGAATGGAATGAAAACTGAATATGTTCAGTCATGTACGAGTGGGAGATGTTAGATAATATACACCGATGACTTAATCTGTTTAAGTTTTGGATTGGGTGTAAAAGACTCCTAATAAAAGTCTACTTACTACTCTTTTATAAAGTATGTGTTTTATGTTTAATGTACGTAACACAACCAAACAACCCAAAAAAGAAAAAAAAGAAAAAACGAACGTAGAACACAGAAATCTCTCTGCACAGAAAAATACTCTGTGTATTTTTCCTCTCATTCTACACCAAAAATACTCAGTGTATTTTCTCCCATTCTAGATCATTCCATTGATATTTAGATTGTGAAGACATAGTCTTTGCTCTGGTAGTAAAGGTTTCGATCAACATATTCACTACAGTTTCCGCTGCAGGAGAAAAGGGTCAGTAATTTGTATCTTTTTGTGATTTATTATTCTTCCCTCTTTTCCTTTCAATAATCAAATTAAAGTAACTAACTAACTAACTCTAGTAAAAATTATATATATATATATATATAATCAAATTATTATAAGTTATTATAAAAATTATATATCAACAATAAATTGTATACATCAACAATAATTCTTTTCAAATTATTAATAATTATAATTTATAACCTAATTACCTTAAATGGTATGTGTTACATTGTGTTAGTTTATATATGAATTTTATGTGCTATTAATAACAATTAATTACATTTGATATCATTTTTAATTTTATCATTGTGTGTATTAGAGCCGAATCCCCATACCGAACCGTACCGAAAAATTAGTATGGCACGGTATTCCCGTACCGAACCGTACTGAAAAATGGTACTGGTATTAGAGATTTTATTTTTAAAATTCCCGAAATTTGATATGGTACTGGAGATTTTTTTTCCTGAATTTTTCCGATCTATGCTCACCCCTAGTAATAACAATACCAATAATTAATTAAATTCACTTTCTTATAATTTTTATCCATCAATTATTTATTTTGAAAACACAACATACAGACAAACATTTGTCATCTCTTAAACTCTAAATGCAATCCAACTAACTTATAACTTTATCTTATAATTTAATTTAACCTAACCTATGATATTTTTAAACGAGGTGAGTTCTCTATAATGCTTCTGTAGCACCCTCAAAGTACCACATATACATGTCCACAATAATACACCAACACGTGGTATAAGAAAATTTTCAAATTAAAACTCCTTCATATAGACGATACTCATATGTGCATATGTAGTCTGTCATTCCACACATAATTTACACAAGACTATCTTATACACATAATATCAATACAAAATGTCAAAATGATATGTAGGATGAAGGACGGTTACACCAACTCGTTTCGGCCTATTCAAGACTTCAATGCAAGCTTTTTGCTTATGCTAATTGAGTCCTGAAATACAATTTACAAAGAAATGAGCTTGCAACTCAATAAGCAATTATTAATATAATCATACATATAATACTTCCTAAGAACTAATTAAGAAATATATAAAATTTGATACACATCAAACTATAAGAAATTCCTTCAACAAGCGGCACACGGCCGTGCAGGAAGTGCACACGGTCGTACCTGAGGTTTTAAACTTAGCACACTCTGAACTTACACGGTCGTGTAGATAATGTGCATAGCCATACCCGAGGCTTGAATTCCTTTCTCTGGACATAAAACTTAGCATACTCTGAACTCACACGGTCGTGTAGATAATGTGCATAGTCATACCCGAGGCTTGAATTCCTTTCTCTAGACATACATGGCCATGCCAAAAAGACACACGACCGTGCCTGAATTTGGCATTCTTCTCCATGAATGCGCATGACCATGCCAAAATGACACACGGTCGTACTTGAATCCGATATTTTCTTTCCATTGAATACATACGGTCGTGCCTGAGCCTGCAATCAACACACTAAACCTATACACGGTCGTGCAGAAAATGCACATGGCCATGCGTTAAGGCCACACAGCCATGTCAAAAGTGTTTATCAACCCTAAATCACTTGAATAATATACACAAACATCCCAACTCATTTTTGGGTGTAATATATACAATCAATCATAATTTAAATTATTCATAATCATCAATAGCAACCTACTAATTGATATTACATACATAGGATTGTGTGTAAATAAATATTATCACACAACCCTAACCATTTCATTCACACCTCACATTAAATCAGAATTCAATATTATATATGCAACATGAATGCAAGAATATATATCCATACACAGTGAAATGTCCGACTGGAATCAATAACACACATTTTCTCACATATAACTCACTTTTAACAAAATATATAGTATCCACAACCAATTCCTATAATTACAAGAATGTATACATTCACATTCCTATCTCATTACTCAATATCTAGCCAAAACCATTTTCATACCATCACCTCAAACAAAGCTATATTTGGCATATTTTTCAAAATCACATTCACAATTTCAAATGGCCATATAGTGAGACTATCCGCCCGACTCAGTCTTCACTCAACAGACTTTCTCTCATATTATCATTTTCTCACTTGTTTCACCTTGTTGTGAAACATACGCATCATATACAACTCAACTCAACATAATTGCATAACAATAAGTCATCATATTAACATTCCGTCCACAACTACTAATTCATTCTCACATTCACATTATTCATCATACACAAATATAATATTCAACATAATTCACAATCCACATATGTCCAATGCATAAAAGAGTAGAAACTCATTCCACCTTATCATTCTCAAATCCATAAATTAACCACATTCAATTCACAACTTAAATTACTATTCACTATTCTCACATTCATTACTTCTCATTTCTTGCCACATCAAATTGCTTTCACAATTCACACAATTATACAACCATTATATATACAAAAGAATCAATATTTAGATATATTAGCATTATATTAATAATCATTTACCAAAAGTGTAGCACCCTCCAAGCACCACATATAAGTGTCCATACATTACAACTTACACGTGGCATATGAAAAATTTTCTGAATAAAAGATAGGTATACATAAATAAAAACTCTTGTTTGATATATTTAAAAATACTTTATACAAGTATTATATAATGTTAAAATATACATTTTACAGTTGATTATAAATGCCCAAATGTTATGATGATGAGGATGGAGATGTCGATACCAAGCCTGCCTTTGACCCATCTAAGCTCATAAAGAAATATACTTCAAGCTTTCTAATCAATCGAAGCCTGAAAACCACAATTAGCAAAGGGACGAGCTTGGGACTCAATAAGCAATTATTAATATAAGCATACATATAGTTCTTCTCAAGAACTAATTAATCCAATATAAAATTGAAAATAAGTGAACTTTGGTTTACACAGTCTGAGACATGCTCGTGTCTCAACTCGTGCACTCCTCGGACTCAAAACACATTCATACACATGGCTATGAACACGCCCGTGTTCTTGCCCGTATGTCTCTCGGCCCAAAATATACAAATTATAATATCATACATGGCCATATACATGCCTCATGTACTCAACCGTGTTGCTCTCGGTCCGAATCACACAATTTCACAAATGGGTACACGGCCGTGTATTAGACTGTATAACTCTCGGATTTAAATGTTACATTTATGCACGACCATGTCTTAATCCAAAACAAACCGTGTACTCACATATGATTGTCTTAATCTGTGTCTCTACACACGGTCAACCATATGCCCGTGTTCCAATTACACGGTCTGAGACACACCCGTGTCTCTAACCATGTTTTAATATGAAATTCAATTCTCCACATACATATCATTAAGATCATACCCCTGATAAATTATGCATATATAAATGGGTGTGTATAATCACACAACAATCCACAATATATTCACAAAACTCATAACATCAATAGCAATCTAATAATTGCTAACATAAATATATGTGGGTGTATATACTCAATATCTACACCCCACCATAATCATCACATTCATTTTTTACAACATAATTCTCACATTCAATTCACATCATCATTCTTACATTCCATATGTATGCAAATATGGTGCTCAACATGTTTACAAATATGGTGCAACAATGCATGTTTATACAAGTTAATATCCGGCCGGAGCTCTCAACACACGTCACACACGTTTCACAAAAATCTCACTTCTTTTCTTTTTCTTTTTCTTTTTCTTTCTCATATTTTTATTTCATTTATGTATCCATGGCCATTCCTAAGACTCTCTGCCCAGCTCAGTCTCAGATCTCACATATGCGCGTATATATATATCACATGAATGACCACACCTGAGGCTCTCTGCCTAACTCAATCTTAGGTCGTGGAGCTCATCTCCACACATATATGTTTCCTCACATTATGCCATATGCATATTTTTCATCATTTCATAATAATTCGTGTTCAACCATACCACCTCAAGTGGCATTCGCAATTCAACATTCCTTTCATTTTATCATCGTGAATCACAATTCATCTTTCTTACAACAATACATATATATTATACCACACCAAGTGGCTTGCACCTCATAAGTGCCAATATTCACAAGGTATTACAAACATATTCTCAATTAACCAATTCATATTCCCATCAACAATATAAATATACATATTTTCATCATGACTTCTCACAACAACATTTTCATATATATATATATATATATATCATGCTTTCTTACAACAACATATTCATATACATTTATATATATATCATGCTCAAAAGTCTTGCCACTTAAATTGCATACATAAGTTATTATAGTTAAATAACTATAGTTACTTGAAAATCACTACATGTAAGTATTAAATTAATAATTACTTATCTCAAGCCTTCAACTCCTTCTTAAATAAAAGCTCCCCCTATTGAATAAGGTCTCCTCTAGCTCTATCAATTCCTACACACAATAATGTGCCAATTTAAACATACAAGCATAACAATTCATCCTAACATCATAAAAAGGCAACTAGAGGCTCAAGTTCAATATACCCAAATAATTCACACACATGTCCAAAAATCTTGAAAATATTACTGAAGCTAGACTTATAAGTCTGCTTCAAATCCCAATCAGAATTACATGATTTGGATGTGTGTGAAATTAATTATGGATTTTTTATGCAACTTAGGTAAAATAGGAAAAATAGAGTTGATAGCATGTGCACGAAAATGTAAAGCTGTTTCAGTCAGTCTTAATAGTGAAATTAGCTCTGGCTCAAAACACAAGAGTTGTAGAGAACTCTCTGAAGTTTCCAAAACATTAAACTATGTTTAAATTAGAGCTCTACTACTTCAGATATGGTTAAAATACTAAGACAAAAAAATAGAGGCAGCATACCTAAATTTTCCCAACAACCAAACTCAATTAAAAATAATCAAAATACAAGTAAGCTTACTAAATTAAGACTTCAATGGATGAAAGCCCTCCTAAAACTTCCCAAAGCAATTGATTTGATCAAATAAGCTCACAAACTCTCTCACAATCTCTACACTCTCTTCTCTTCTTCTTTCTCTCTAAAATCTCTACACACACACACACAACACACAATTAAATATTCACAAATATACACACACACACACTTAGCCAATGAAAAATAATCATTTGCCCCCTTAAAGTCTCCCTTAATAATTATTATCCCCAATTAACCATTATACTAATACTTAATAATATAACAAAATATCATCCAAATATCTACTTAGCCCCTTAATGAAATGGGCATATTGCACGATAGTCCATAACTTCCAATTGTGACAATTCACTCCAAACTTTTCTTACAATCTAGTCCCTTTCTACAACTCAAGTACATTCTTAAACTTAAATAAAGTCCAATATCTAATATACATAAAATGCAACTCATACATCATGAATACGTATACTAGAGGGCGGGTGTTACAAAAAGCTTTCTTCAACTCCTTCTAGAAAAAAAGCTCCTCCAATTGAATAGGGTCTCCTATATTCCTTTCAACTCTTACACATAATTATATATCAATTTCACAAAGCAAACATTGCAATTTCACCAAAACTTACTAAGTGCAACTAAATATTTAAAGTTCAATATAGCCTAAAGATGCACACATAAGTCCAATGACCACCAAATTTCTACTGAAGCTAGGGTTATAAGTATACTATAAATTCTAATTAGAATTACTTAAATCATATATGTATAAAATTAATTATGGATTTTTGAAACAAATCGGATAGAACAGGGCCATCAATATAAGTAATAAAATATTGAACCCTGTTAGACCCTCTTAACCCCAGATTCAGATTGAGATCAAAATATAAAAATTATAGCGGACTCTCTAAAGTTTCTATAGTATCTGACCATACTCAAATCAGAGCTCTACAACCTAAGTTATGATAAAAATACTAAGATTGAAAAATAGAGGAAAATAGACCTAAATTTATAATAACACAAAACTCAACTTCAATCAATCAAAAACACAAAGAAAGCTTACCAATTATGTTCCAATGAATTAAAGCCCCCCTAAAGCTTCTGAAAGTAATTGTTTGATGGCTTGTGCAAGATCACAATTCTCACAAAAATCCACCAAGAAAATACTCTTCTTCTTCCTCTCTAATCTTTACACTCTCTACACCAAACACACACACACATACAAACTCCCACCAATCACAATTCACCATTTGCCCCTCCTAAAGTCTCATCTTCCTTTAATGCATAATTATCAACCAAATAACACTAATAATAATTATAATAAATATCTAAATAATTGTGGTATATATCACTATAATATTTTCTTGACTCCTTAAAGAAATGGACTTATTTCACAATAGCTCACAACTTTCTATTGTGATAAATTCATCCAAACTTTCCTTACAATTTAGTCCCTTTCTACACTCATATACAATCCAACTTGAATGTAATCCATTACCATACTATATATAAAATGAGATACTAAAGTTAGAAATACGGACGTTGGAGGGCGGGTGTTATATTTCTCCCCTCCTTAAAAAAAAATTCATCCCCGAAATTTAATAACTCACCAACTTTCAGAAAAAGATATAAGTATTTCTACTTCATTAGCTCTTTCACCTCCTATGTTGCTTCTTTAGGTGAATGGTGACTTCACTTCACCTTTACTATTAGAATCTCTTTATTTCTCAACTGCTTCACCTTTCAATCTGAAATTTTTATACGTTCTTCCACATACGTAAATCCTTTAGAAATCTCTATTTCAGGCTTCTTTATCACGTGACTAGGGTCCGATATATGTCATCTCAATATAGACATATGGAATACATCATAAATAGAAAATAAGTCCCTTGGCAAAACCAATTTATATGCCAATGATCCACCTTCTCCATAATTTCATATTGTTCTACGTATCTTAAACTCAATTTCCCTTTCCTTCCAAATTTTATAATTCCTGTTTTAGCCTTTTAAAAGTTATGCCAACTTTCTTACACTTAAATAAGGCTCAAAGCAACTTAGAGACACTTCAAAGACATACTTAACATTATCAATTCATTCACAATTGTATGGTACTCAATCAATCACAGGTTTCAAACATTTATTTTCATCATTTCATAGTCTCAATAACTCTTTCATACAATAGATCTCATTCACAACACAAGCTCAAAGTATATCTATATCCCCACATTATTTAATATTTGTATAGTCACCCTTTATGATATATTTAGTATTCACAATCAACTCACATATAGAGGATTATATATAACTAAATATATGCATTTGCACTTTATTATCTATAACACTTACAATCATCAATTCTATACTAGACGAGTATAAATATAATCAATAAGCAATTAAGTACATATCACATAAATTTTAAATCTTAATACTTTATTTAATGTTTGCATTCATCTTAATAATAAAGATAGCTTCTCACAATAATTCACATAAATGCAAGAATTCATACTTTCACATCTCATTCACATTGTTTAGTTCCGGCCGGAACCATTCTCATACCATTGCCTTATACTTAGCCAATTTGGCTTATTTATCACAATCACAATTTCATAAGTGGCCGCATACTGAGACTATCTGCCTGGATCAGTCTCAGATCTCACTTTGTCACATCAATCTTGGGTAGCTATTCGCCCGGCTCAGCTTGCCCAAATCTCACAATATTATCACATTTCGTTCAATTTCACACTTTTCAATTCATAATTAGTGGAGGCTATCCACCCAGCTCAGTCTCCACTGTCATACATATACTTCACATTTCCTCACCATTACTCAATATTCACATCATATTTAATCAATATTCAACATTTTCACCACAACATATTTCAATCCATGCTATATTAAATGGCTTGTACAGTTCACATAATAGGCATCATTCATATTTCAATAGCCATTCACAATTCACCATATTATCTATAGCATATCCAATCATACATCTCACTATATGCATATATAATCATCCACTTATTTTTTAATAATCAATTTATTTAAAAATCTTTTATTTAAATAAATCTCCATACTAATTTCATACATCTAAACATTGATTTTCCAAAGCAACACCAAAATCACTATTCTTCCATTGTCAATGAAATAAATCACAATCTAACCCTTTTAACATATATAACGATTCATATTATTTGCTTAATTATCCAAGTAAGCACACATTGACTATTAAATTCATAACATATAAAAAAGCTATTAAATACATCATAATAGTAAGTAATTACCAAAGTACTTTCTACCTCAACAAATAAGAGTTCTTCTAGTTGTTTATGTCTTCCTTGCTCTTTATAACTCCTACATATGACTACATATCAAATACATATACAACACATCTTAGTTACACTCTAATTCATCTAATTCAATCCATTCCGCTCATAATTTCCTTCTCAAAGAAAATAGTTTCCTCACTCTCAATCTATTTTTACTAGAATATCACACAACTATCTTTTCCCGTAATACTATTTAGAAATACTTGCCATATTCTTCTTTATTTGATAAATAAAAGCATTATCAAATAAAACAATCACAACTAATTCAAATATTGTTGAAAAAAAATCTTGTTTACAAATAACATAATCATAACTAATGGATTAATCAATTCCAATGACATAATAAAAAATTTATAATATCCATACTAAATTCTGAATGTCGTCTCGGTAATAGAACATTCTGCTATCTAAAGTTACTAATATCTAAATTTCAAATCACATGTGATGTAATTATAGCTGAAATCCAACTAGCATGCACAATCTCTCCTTTTCCTACTATCTCTATCTTCCTCTACCTCAAAATATCCATCACTAAGTTCACTATTGTAATATTTTAGCAGGCATTAAAATACATATACCATGCCCTCAGTAATGCAAACGTGTTATGCATGCATAATGCATACTCATATAAATAATCATACAAAATCAAAATCAAAAGATATCACAAGCAATGTAATAAAATATACCAATATCTTCATTTAATGAAACAGGTGCTTTTTGCTTTTGAGGCTGATCATCAGTTCCGATTTGTATTGTAATATCAACTCCTTTTTTCCTCACTTTCTCGATTTTCATCCTATCTACTAGTGATTTGCATCATTTTTTCCGTTTGCTCCACTTCACTCAATTAATTAAGATCTTCTATCACTTCTTGTTAATGAACAATCTTTAACAAAATGACCTGGTTCTCTACAATAATAATATATCCTTGGCTTAGGACCCCAGCATTTACTTGAATATTTCTTACCACCATCATTGCAATTGCATTCTGGAAATATTATACCACCCATAGATTTACCATCAACTTTTCATCTTTTAGACTTTTTATCTCTACTAGTTTTGATTGAATTATTAGGCGCATTAATAATTCTCTCCTTTTTAACTTTTAAAGCTCTCTCTTCCCTTATAACCCTTTCAACACATAAAGTAATTTCCACCGAGTCTGTATATGTTTTATGCATCATTCTTTCCTTAATCTCTAAATTCAACCCTTCCTCGAATCTTTTTCGTTTTCTCTCATTAGTGATTACCTTATCAGGAGCATACCTTGATAATTTCATAAACTGCCTTTCATAGTCGACCATGAATACTTCATTTTGTTTCAGCTGAAGAAATTCAATCTTCTTTCTGTTCACATATTCATCTGAAATATATTTCTCTGTAAATGCCCTCAGAAAATCAATCCAAATTAATGTTACTCCAAAAATCATCTTCCATCAGTTTAGAGCGTCTTGCTCAAATAATGACACAGCATAACTAATTCTTTTTTATTTTTACACTTAATTTGATCAAGAATTTCTTCCGCTTTCTGTAGCCATTCCTCTACTATGAAGGTATCACCAGTACCCGTGAAAATTTTACACCTTGCTCTTTTATCTTCTTATAATTTTTATTAATAGTGCTATCCATTTGCCCTTGATTCCTAACTTTCACCTTTTAATCAATTCACTAATATACAAGAATATGCATCTTATGGAGGGTTATAAGTAGAAATTTATTCAAACTCATATAAAGCATGTATATGTATTTGTCTATAAATTAACTATAGTAACTCATTTGGATCGATGGGTTGAGCTTGGTGTCCTTCCATCTCGACATATGCAACGCACATTAACTATATGTCATCTATAACTTATGCATAATATATCATGAATGCATCATATTTCATGTCCCGAGGGAATCTAATCCTCGCTCTGATACCACTTAATGTAGCACCCTCAAAGTACCACATACACATGTCTACAATAATACACCAAGATATGGCATAAGAACATTTTCAAATTAAAACTCCTTCATATAGATGATACTCGTATGTGCATACATAGTCTGTCATTTCACACATAATTTACACAAGACTATCTTATACATATAATATCAATACAAAATGTCAAAATGATATGTAGGATGAAGGACAGTTACACCAACTCATTTCGGCCCATCCAAGACTTCAATGCAAGCTTCTTACTTATGCTAATCGAGCTTACAACTCAATAAGCAATTATTAATATAATCATACATATAATACTTCCTAAGAACTAATTAAGGAATATATAAAATTTGATATACATCAAATAATAAGAAATTCTTTTAACAAGGCGCATGGCCATGTAGGAAGTGCATACGGCCGTGCCTGAGTTTTTAAACTTAGCACACTCTGAACTTACACGGCCATGCAGATAATGTGTACAGCCGTGCCTGAGGCTTGAATTCCTTTCTCTAGACACACATGGCAGTGCCAAAAAGACACACTGTCGTGCTTGAATTTGGCATTCTTCTCTCTGAATGTGCACGACCGTGTTAAAATGACACATGGTTGTGCCTGAATCCGATATTTTCTTTCCATTGAATACACACAGCCATGCATGAGCCTGAAATCAACACATTGAACTTACACACGGCCGTGCAAAAAATGCACATGGTCGTGCGTTAAGGGCACACAGCCGTGTCAAAAGTGTTTATCAACCCTAAATTACTTCAATAATATACACAAACATCCCAACTCATTTTTGGGTGTAACATATACAATCAATCATAATTTCAATCATTCATAATCATCAATAGCAACCTACCAATTGATATTACATACATAGTATTATGTGTAAATAAACATTATCACACAACCCTAGCCATTTTATTCGCACCTCGCATTAAATTAGAATTCAATATTATATATGCAACACGAATGCAAGAACATATATCCATACACGGTGAAATGTCCGACTGGAATCAATAACACACATTTTCTCACGTATAACTCACTTTTAACAAAATATATAGTATCCATAATTAATTCCTATAATTACAAGAATGTTTATATTCACATTCCCATCTTATTGCTCAATATCCAGCCAAAACTATTTTCATACCATCACCTCACACAAAGCCACATTTGGCATATTTTTCACAATCACAATCACAATTTCAAATGGCCATATAGTGAGACTATCCACCCGGCTCAGTCTCACTTCTTTTAATTCAATCATTGGTAGCTATCCGCCCGGCTCAGCTTTCCTATTTCACAATCAGCAAAGACTATCCACCCGGCTCAGTTTTCACTCAACATACTTTCTCACACATCATCATTTCCTTACTTATTTCATCTTCTTGTGAAACACACACATCATATACAACATAACTCAACACAATTTCATTACAATAAGTCATCATATTAATATTCCATTCACAACTACTAATTCATTCTCACATTCACATTATTCATTATATATAAATATGATATTTACCATAATTCATAATCCACACATGTCTAATACACAAAAGAATGGAAACTTATTCCACCTCATCATTCTCAAATCCATAAATTAACCACATTCAATTCACAACTTAAATCACAATTCACTATTCTTACATTCATTACTTCTCATTTCTTGCCACATCAAATTGCTTGCACAATTCACACAATTATACAACCATTATATATATAAAAGAATCAATATTTAGATATATTAGCATTATATTAATAATCACTTACCAAAAGCTTTCAACTCCTTCTAGAAGAAAAGCTCCTCCTATTGAATAGGGTCTCCTATATTCCTTTCAACTCCTACATATAATTATACATCAATTTCACAAATCAAACATTATAATTTCACCCAAACTTACTAAGTGCAACTGAATATTCAAAGTTCAATATAGCCTAAACACGCACACACAAGTCTAATGACCACCAGATTTCTATTAAAGCTAGGGTTATGAGTCTACTATAAATTCTAAATTACTCAAATCAGACATGTATAGAATTAATTATGAATTTTTGAAACAAATCTGGTAGAACAGGGCCATCAGCATGAGTAATAAAATTTTGAACCCTGTTAGACCCTTTTAACCTTAGATTCATATCAAACTCAAAACATAAAATTTATAGAGGACTCTCTAAAGTTTCCATAGTATCTAACCATGCTCAAATCAGAGCTCTACAACCCAAGTTATAATAAAAACACTAGGATTAAAAAATAGAGGAAAACAGACCCAAATTTATAATAACCCAAAACTCAACTTCAATCAATCAAAAACACAAAGAAAGCTTACTAATTATGCTCCAATGAATTAAAACCCTCCTAAAGCTTCCTAAAGCAATTGTTTGATGGCTTATGTAAGATCACAATTCTCACAAAAATCCACCAAGAAAATACTCTTCTTCTTCCCCTCTAATCTCTACACTCTCTACCACCAAACACCCACATACACACACTCCCACCAATCACAATTCACCATTTGCCCCTCCTAAAGTATCATCTTCCTTTAATGCATAATTATCAACCAAATAACAATAATAATAATTATAATAAATATCTAGATAATTATGGTATATATCACAATAATATCTTCTTGACTCTTTAATGAAATGGACTTATTTCACAATAGCTCACAACTTTCTATTGTGACAAATTCATCCAAACTGTCCTTACAATTTAGTCTTTCTCTACACGCATGCATATATCCAACTTGAATGTAATCCATTACCATACTAAAGTTAGAAATACAGATGCTGAAGGGCGGGTGTTATAGCTCCCACTCTTTTTCATAAACAACAGACCGCCACTCACTATCAAAATAAGTCGGTAATTAGTATCGGTAATGACCTAGGACTCTTTCTCAATCCTAATGAACAATAAATTAGCCTTTGATCATTTATTATACAAACTGACGGTATACTTTCTGATCTCAATAACATAAGGAACTTTCACGTTGTTGATCAGACTATATCCTCTGACCATAAAATCATTATTCCTTCTTAGGTGACCTAAGGCATAGACAACCACCGCGAAAAAGACTCATCTTCTGATCGTACTACTACCTTCAATTGAACTATATATACATATAAAATAAGCCAAATACTTATAAACACATCGCTTTTATTTTTTCTTTTGCTTTTACTTTTGCTTTTACTTTTACTTTTTTTTGTCTTATATAAGAATCGAGATAAATATGGAGTTGATCTATCTATCTAAAACTTTTAGGTCGGTTGTTCTTGCTGTTTTTTTTTTACTTGTTCTTTAAAGTATTGATTTCCTTCTATATTTCACCTTATAAGGTGTATATGAAGCTTAAAAAATGGATTTTTAGGTCCAACCCCAAATTTTCCTCTTGGAAATATTGAGGAGATGAAAAGGATCAGCATGATTAGTAGTGTTATTGCTAATTCTGCTTCTTCTTATTTTGAATTTTTGAATCATATCTCCAATGATATTCATTCCATTTTTTTTTACTTTGTTGAATGGTAGAAATCTCATGGGTGAAAGATTATATTGCTGACATAAGTATTGTTAAGGTTAATTTAGGATGGTTAAAATCACAAAACATGAGGGAAAGAAAATGAAAGGCTTAAAGAAGAAAAAGGAGGAGATACTGCACAGTCAATAGAAGAAAGCGGGTCCTACAAAATGCCAGCTCCTAAATTTAACATATGAAGTTCCTCTTGAAAAAAAAATGAAGGTCCAATTCAATCCTTGGCCTAAAGTTGAGGGTCCAATTTGGACTGTTGGCCTTACAATATATGTCACAAATTTAACAGTCAAGTATAATATATTCAAAGTACATAATAATTTTAGTGAATACCATCACAGTAAATAATTATTAAAAAATATTTACCGCTCTTATGGTCCTATTCCAATCAAATTTTATTAATTAAAATATAATTAATTTTAAATACTAATAATTAAAAAAAATCTCCCAAACCTAGAATGCTCTACCAAAGTCATGCCGCTCCGCAAGATGCCTTGCCCTTTGAGAGGACTCAAGTTTATTCTTATATGATAGGTTGATTATAAAACTCCATATGTATACATATAACATGTGTGTAAAGAGAATCTTCGATGCCTTGCCCTTTGAGAGGACTCAAGTTTATTCTTATATGATGGGTTGATGTATATACATATAACATGTGTGTAAAGAAAATCTTCTTATAAAGTCTCCAAATGGAAATATGAAAACTTTTTTTTTTTAATCTGAACCACTAGTATCCAAAGCTCATTGGACTTTCACTACTAGAATGCAACAATTTACCGACGGAAATTAGCGACGGACAGTTTTCCGTCGTAAATTCCCGACGGATTAGCGACGGATACTGATTACCGACGGATTTTAGCGTCGGATGTAAATCCGTCACTAATTAGCGACGGATTCAATATCCGTCGCTAAAATTAGCGACGGATACTAAATTCGTCGCTAATTAGCGACGGATACTAAATCCGTCGCTAATTTGTTAACATTATTAAAAAAAAATTATTAATTTTTGGTATTATATGAATAATTCTATTAATTTTATTAATCACTATAGTACTAAATTTCAATATTAAATAATATAGTTC
>CATIWO010208499.1:0-30631 GCA_949673435.1 Macaranga tanarius
ATATGTCCTTATAGGACCAAGCCCAACTAAAGTAATATTCTGTGAAACTTGCTTCTAACCCAAATTGACATTCTGTTACCAACTTACTAGTTAGGTACAACTTCTTTAACACAGCAAACTAGACATTTTACTTAATTCTCTAAAATCTAAAGAACATTTTAGTAATTTAATCTTGCAATTGTCAGAAGATTGCTTACGTGGATACCTGTAAGCTTGCCAGGTGTCCAGTTGCAAATAATCTAGCAACTCTTGATTGTAGATAAACCATAGCTGACTCTCAAATCAAATGGCCTTGGCACCTAATTTTTGAGAGAGGTTTTAAGCAAAAGGGTTTAGAGTTGTTTGCTTGGAGATAGAGAAAGGGATTTACTTTACAGAAATAGAAAAGAGAAAGTCGAAAAAGATTGAATATTTATTTATTTTTGTTTAAAAGAATGGATGGTAGCAGCAGCAGCAGCAGTATTAACACTAACAATGGCATTGTAATGATGGCAAATCAAAGAAAGCCTTTGCAAGGAATAAAAATAGAGAATCCCTTTACTTTTAAAGTTCTTCAAGTGTTTACTGGCTTTGGCTTTGGTTGTGGTGTTGGTATTGGTGTTGGCAAACCCGTGAATTTAGGTACCCTTTTCTTTTCTTTTCTTTTTCTTTTTCTTTTTCTTTATCTCTATTGACTATTGCTGTTTCTTTTTCTTTTGTTTTGCTCCATTTCTCTGCCTCTTTTGTTCTGTCTGTGTTTTCATATTTGGGAAGATGAAGTTTGAGGAATTGTTTTAACCCAAGAATGGGGACACCCATTTGAAGTCTATGCCTAAAAGCTCATGTAAAGCAGTCATTTGAATTTTATGTGTTTGTTCTTTTTCCATTTGTTTTCCTTATCAGAATATTGAATTGTGTTTGTTTGGTATTATAATGTGGAAAATGAGGAGAAAGTTTGTGACTTTGATTGAATTTTTGTGGTTTCTGTTTTTTGTTTTCTTTCTACTTCTAATTGAGGTGTGCAGAACATGTTTTTGTGACCAATTAAAAAAAGGAAAGCAAAAATAAATTGGCCACAACAAACTAATTAGTTGGAAGGATGTCTTTCTGTGGAATTTTGGGATTCATTTTGAATAATTATTTGTTAGGCTATTGACTTCCTGGGGAGATGTCATCCTGTAAGTGTCGATTAATAAAAGAGTGAACTGTGCAACTAAGTAGTTAGCTTACAATCTTGCAACCTGGAATGTATGCGATCACAGTTTTAGGTGCTAGCATCTTTTGCAGCATTTCAATGTAAAAGGTGATTAAGTTCTATAAGACCATCTTGATACAATCATGAGTGGACTCACTCAAGCATTTCTTTAATTCTATCTCCTCAATTCTGGCTGTATTTTGGATCAATATTTTATGTTTGTGGCTGTTAGGAGAATTTCAGTGCTTTAGGGTACAGTTGAGTTCTAATAGGTAGCTCATTCTGTTTTGCCTTCTACAAAGACAATCTTATGGCAAGGAAATCTCTGATGTTTCTCTTTACATTCTATGTGGTTAATAACATGCAAATATTCCTTCAAACTCCTGTGTAGGTGCATTACCAATGGTGGGTCAAGTTATGAGTGCAACCAGGGGTGCAACTGATACCTTTTCTGGAGCTACCAGACATATAAATGATACTGTAAGTCAAATGTTTGTGCTCATGAATGTCTATTATGATATGTTCCTTCTTTTGATAATTGTTCCAGTTGAAATCAATATGACCAGTCCATTCTCATTCCCTATTTTTCAGCTGCGAAAGATGGGAGCTAAGAGAATTGAAGTAGGTGTAGGGTGTGGAGTTGGTTTTGGATATGGCTTTGGAGTTGGTATGTCATTTTCCATCTCTTCTGAAGAAGTTAGCCATACTGTTTTGTGCATGATTGTCACTATATACTGCCATTAAATAAGTGCTTCATGGTCTCTTCTTTTTTCCTTTACATTGCAAATTGGTGTTCATTCCATCTTTGAGAGTAAGCAGAACTTCAATTACTCATAATAGATGCATAGTGGAAGAGCCACTCCTTGCAGTTAGTGCTTGATTCCATCAGTGACGTACTTCTAAACTTCCACAACAAAAAGTCCTCAACTCCTCATCCATGCCATGACTCCTTCAACTCCTTCTAAACATGCTTTTTTTCCACAACCTTTTCCAAGAAAAAGTGGAATGTTCAATGACCAGAGGATGTTGTGCAAAATTGATTATACAAAACTTACAGTACCAGTGTAAACTCAACTAATTTGGCAAAGTATGGGAAAAAGGAGAAAAATAAAATTGATACTGTGACTTATTATCCTCTGAAAATTATGGCTCTTTGTCATGTAATTTGTTCAAAATTCAATAATGTCCTTTTATGTATCACCATGAACAAATTTGGTGGATTATGCAATTGGTCTACCATGAAGTGACAGTAATCCCAAGTACGAGTACAGTGGATTAGTTGTTTAATTAGATTAGGTTATATTGGATCTAAATAAAGATTCAAAATATGTAATCGTATTATTACTTCTATTTCATTGTTCATAAGACCTTTCTTCTCATTGTCCGAGGATTTGACAGCTGAAAACTTGGATATTTCATGGCAGGTCTTGCTGTGAAACCTGCGGTGGTGCAGAAGATTCAACTGTGTCTTGTGGTATGTGATATTTGTGGTCTCTGAAGTATACATAGACACCCCGTTTTTACACATCAAAATGTAAATTGTGGAAACCAACCATGTTGAGGGTACCCAGCCCTGGGTACCCTCAGTATATACATAGATGCACAAATTATGCTCTTATTGTTTGTTACTCATGTATCATAACTTTGAGTAATAAATTTGTCAGGAAGTGATGACGAAGATGATGACAAAACTTGGAATGGCCCCTAATCTATCAATTGGTCAAGGTGGCCTTCCAATGTCTATGCAGAGTGGTGTAAACACATTGAGTGCACCATTAATCCAAAACCCATTGGGAAGTATTACACAACTGGCACCACAACTTCCAGATCAAACATCTCAAGGCATGTATGGATTTGGAAATATGAGTCAGCACTCAAGCTATGGAAACTCCATGTCAAGAAGCAGTTCAGTGGACACACCCTTTGGCAGTCGAACGGAAAAGGTTCTTAACAGTTTTCTACAGAATCCAATTCTAAAAGAAGAAGACACCAATCTAAATGGAGTGGTATGCATGATTGAACTTAGCTCTCTCTTCATCTTGGTTCACTAGATTTATTCCTAGGTTATCTAAAGCCATTATTTATATCCTTCTCCCTGTGAACTTGTCTGCGGATATTGCTTCATAATTCATCTCAAATTTTTTATGTTGTTTGTGCTAAGCCACTATGGTACATCCACATATTTGACATCATTGCTGGTAAAAAAAAAATTGCCACTTTGTACCATTCAAA
The DNA here is from genome assembly GCA_949673435.1 of Macaranga tanarius. Lineage (NCBI taxonomy): Eukaryota > Viridiplantae > Streptophyta > Magnoliopsida > Malpighiales > Euphorbiaceae > Macaranga > Macaranga tanarius. The sequence goes on from CATIWO010208499.1 coordinate 3,407, forward strand.
CAAGTATTTAATTGCTTTTTATAAGTCTCATAAATCTGGTGGACAATTTTTTATGCATTAAAGTATTAGAACAAGGAGTGCTTTTGACAGGCCTTAAATTGGGTCGAATGTCTATGCTCTTTATTATCAAAATTCTTTAATTTTAGAAATTTAAACATGAAAGGGTTGAATTGAAGCCTATTGAGGAGAAAAAGGTAGTTTCCTGGTTATAAAATCGGTAGTCGCATTGGTTTTGAGATTTTGGCAGTCATCCTTTTATTGCTGATGTTTCATTGCTATATAAAATATGATTGTGCAGTTGATGCTGATTTTTATTGCCAAACTATTACTCTTTTGAGTACACAGGATGAACCTGTGTTGGTTGAATAAAAATACCCTTTAAACTGTGTTATACAATTAAGATATTGTTCCATATCATGAATTCAGTTTTAGTTTTTGAAATCTAGGCTGATGATATGGTGATATGAACATTTTTTTTTCCTTGGAAACTTTTAAGTGAATATTTTGATTTCTTTTCATTTTAATTTACAGTAAATATGTAGTAGTTCAAATCTGAAAATCTTGTCTAATCTTTTTGGAAATACTGCTTCAAGTCTATGTGCTGGACTTGGAGTAGTTTATTTTCTTGTCTACCAGTGCTCTACGAGTGCACAAAAGAAAAGAACCGCATCATAAAAGGAAGCAATATGTCCAGGGACCGTCAAATTTGCTTATGAGTTGCATACTTGGCCCATTGGAATGGCATTTATCATAAACATAAGATGCTATATACCCTGAAATAATTATCTTGTCTAATTTTTTGACAATGTGTTCACAGGCTGGACGCTTGCGGTCAGAAAATAACCTGCTGCAAATGGTAATCTTTTCACATCTTCTCTTCTTATTGAAGCCATTAGTGAAGTTTATTTTATCGCCATGAAAATGTGGATCATCAATGAAAAGTCTAAACATGACTCGTGAGATTTTTTCATTGGAAAATTAATCTTGTAATCAATCACAATTGGAATAGCTAAATAATTCATAATGGATTGTTGTTGAGATGTATTAGAGGTTCTAAACTCTTGTATAGTGGTATCTGTTTTTTTTTTTTTTTTGTTGAATGCACTTGCTGCAATGGCCATAAACAGCGCAAGCTTTTCCAACATCAAACAAGTCTTCACTTCATTGATCACTTATGAAATTTGATAAAAGGTTATGTTTACTGTGCATTCAGGTGTTGAAACACCAGAAAGTCATTGAAGAGCTTATGGAGGAGAATGAGAAGCTTCGGCAAATACTGGTGGAAGACCTGAAAATATCCCCCAGCAAGCTCCAATCCAGTTCCCCAACTAGAACTAAATCTACATGTGCTGATTGTTTTGAGTGCCGAAGAAAACAAAGAAAAAGCAGATGAAGAATATTATTGCAGGAGAGTACATTCAAATTCTTAGCCACTAAGCTCTTAACCAATGCCCTTCACTGTGATTTTGCTTGGCTTTGCAACCCTTGAAGAACAATCATTAGAAGCCATCACATTATGCTTGGAAGATTAGAGAATGAAGATATATACACGAGCATGTCAAACAAATTGATTAATTTGGTTAATATAAAAGATACACACAATTGAAGAGCTTCACAAGTCAGGCCAGAAGGTAATTTGACCCTTTTTTTTTCTTCCTTTTGTTCTTTTGAGGTTTGTTTATCACCTGTCTTTACACCTATTTGATAAGCTTGAACCCTGTACAGAGTCCTTGCAGTTAGTGGACTGATATAATTTTTAATTTTTCCTGAAGCATGTCTATCAATGCAACATTAATTTCTTGGTCTGCTTTCTGTTTTTCTAACATGAACACATCTCTTATCTGTTTTGTTACATGCCTGTGGTGCAAGAAATGCAAAAGTTTTTCATCAAATTAATTTCTTGGTCTGCTTTCTGTTTGTCAAATTAATTCTCTTTTTCTTTATCAAATTAATTTCCAATCTTCTGATGGTAAAAAGCTGGGGGAAATAAAGGAATGAAAGGGATGAGCCCACTCTTGGTGGGTAGGCCAATGATCTGACAGTCCTTTGTTAACAGCCCCCAAAATTTACGTTCAGCTCATAATGTCTTTTCATTCGTATAAACCATTAGCCATAATTGAATGTTACATGTGTTTTTAGAGATGATATGGAGGATGGGAATCAAATCCCATATCTTCGAGGGCATCAAGCTGAGGCAAAATGGCCGAAAATTGAGTAGTCAAATGGTAAACACTTCTTTTAAGACATTAAAGAGGTTATAGTTCAATTTTCATGCCGTGGGGTAGTGAAATTTTCCTGCTATGTTAAAAAAAAATGTGGCAAAAAATATTATTTCTCTTGTTGGGTGGCATAGCATGTCAACGGTGACTAGTTGGCATTTGGCAATAGTGAACAAGTATAAAGGTTTTTATGGACTTGTCAAAATGTTGTAGCAAAGCTTTCGCAAAAAGATTGGCTTTAGTATCATCTATCATGTTTCCTTTTTATTTTGCGTGAAAATGTCCAAAGATAAAAAGCTTTGTATGATTCTTGTCTCTAAGCTCTTTTAATTGGAATCCAATGCTTTTTTTTTAAAAAAAAAAATTATTATGTGTGACTTTGTCTATGAAACGACACCTTTCCTATTTGGCATGAGATTCCAATTGCTGTATAATGTATCTATTCTACATTATCTTCCAATCATTCAATATACATTGATAGCATTATAGTTACTATAATAGTTAAAACATTTTAAAATATTGTGATGAGTAATTAGATTCTCTCTCTCTCCCTTTTTTTTTCTTTTAATATATGAAATTATGTTTTAAAAGTTAAGTATTAATCAACTAATTAATCTTCCATTAAGATTCAGAATAAAATTGTTAAAAAGAAGAGAGAGCATCTTGGGTCCTCGAGGATGAAAATAATGCATACATCAAAAGAATAATGGAACAACACATAGGCGGAACATAATGGGGGTATAGTGTTGGTCATCATCATTTGTCTCACTTTTGTTATGTGTGTAAGAATTATAGTTAAGGAACAATATCATCATCATATTTATGTTAAAATAAAAATGACAAAATATCGGCCAGAAGGTGATCTACTCTTGTTATGCAAAGGTTGTTTCTTATTATTAAATCATTAATATTTTTATTAGTAAAAAAAAATAACAAAATAACTTTTGAAAAGTTGAAATGTGTTATTGTGATTAATTTTTCCATGGCAACTTGTGTATGTTAAAGTTGTATTTAAACATGAGGTGTTTTTCATCATTGTGTCTTCCTCAATCAATTTGTACAGATACATTATTTATGCAACACATATGTAAGAGCTTCTAGCTCATATTATAGAGGTTAAGAATGTTTGGGCACTAAAAAAAAAATCTTCGTCTATACGCACACCTCTCTTAATCTCCATACAACATTTAGTGTTGTGGGACTAGGACACCATGTGCACATCACTTTCCTACTCATATTCATTTGCCTTGTGAATTGTGATAGTATCCCCACCACTACCAAGCACCAACCATACTCTCTAAACCTTATATGCTTCTTCCACTAGTACAAATTTACCTATGTACCTTTGCTCCTCTCTCACACACACCCCACAAATAAAAGTCCAAAGGCTATTCACCACATAATTCTACCTCAACAGCTAGCACCTAACTTTTCTCATCTTATCATCTTCCATTCCCCACCACCACCATTCACACTCTCTTCTTCACTAGACTCCATCTACTTCCATCAAGCACCCACCTAACTTTTTTCACAATTGATATTGATAATAATAACATAATGTTAAATTAATTTAATTAAATAAGCTAAAATAACTAATATGACACTAAAAAATCATATATTTGAATAGTATTTAAAGACAGCACTAGTACGTACCAATATTTCTAATTATTTTTGGCTTGAAAATATGAAAAGAGAAATTGCCATGCTTTTTGTAGAGCTAAAATAGAGCAACCAAATGAAAGGACCTCATGCTGATAAATAAATATTTTAAAAAGAAACCATACATAGATATATATCAAGAAATGTGATGAGAGTGGTAATAAATCAAAGAAAAGACTGTAACATAAACACAAGCAAGAATCACAGTGCTCCCTTATTCAGCTAAAGTCAAAATGCTACACAAAGAGCTGTAACATAACCAATTAAATCTCTAAAAACATCCTCACCCAGCTATCACAAATGCAGCTCCAAGAATCAACCAAAAGAACAAGAAGAACAAGAAAAAAAAAAAAGAATACACAAAATAAATATACCTTAATTAATCTACATCAAACTAAAAATTTTATATAGGATCAAATGATGACCGTACGCATGTGGGGCTTTTAAGCAAATACTACTGCAACTGCAACTGCTGCTCCTCCAAGAAATGATGACAACGCTGCCATGCTGCTTCGAAGAACAAAAGCTCCAGTACTCGGAGGTGGTGGTGCAGGTGGGCTAGCTGAAGGTGAAGGAGTTGTTTCACTGCCTGGAGCACCAGCTGGTGCAGCTGGTGCAGGAGGGGAACTCGCAGGCGATGGTGATCCAGGAGCCATTGACGTTGCTGGTGGGCTTGAGGTTGGGGCTGGGGCCATTGTTGGTGGTGGGCTCATTGTTGGTGATGGGCTTGTTGTTGGAGGAGATGACATGGGTGGTGGTGGCACTGGGGTGGCAGCTGGAGGAGGTGTGGTGGAGGTGGGAGGTGGGGTGGCAGCTGGAGAAGGTGTGGTGGAGGTGGGAGGTGGGGTTGCAGCTGGAGGAGGTGTGGTGGAGGTGGGTGGTGGTGAAGAAGATGTCGGTGGCATTGTTGGTGAAGCTGCAGGGCCTTGAGCAATGGAAGATGATGCTAAGAGACCGAGCATTAGGGTTGTCATGAGCATGGCACGTGAGAGGGCCATGACTCTTCTCTTTTGTAGAGGTTTTTGAAGTAAAATTTTGTTTGAGAGAGCAGAAGACAGATAGATGTATGTGCAGTGGTAGTAGTATAAGAGTGTAGTAGTACTAAGGGTGATGATATATAGAGCAAAGGAGAGGAATTTTTGGAGAATAAAATTTGAGTGCATACACAATTTCATGCTATGGGACATGATGGATGACACATCAAATAATGTTTTTGAGATTTTTTTTTTTTTTTTTTTTTTTTAATGGATGGATGGTTTAAAATTAGTTTCACCATTGGAATCAAGCTGTATATTTGTAAGATCATTTTTTTTTTTATCAGTATATATTCTTTTTAAGCAATGGGAAGAAGCCATGTGTAGTCACCAAAATACAAAATAACTTAGTTTTTTTTATAAATTTATATTAATTTAATTAAATGTCTCAATTTGATCAACTGTTTATAATTCTAGTATAATTTTTAATTTGATCAAAATTGATTAAAAAAAAAGTTCATGTAATTACCCTAAAAATAAGTCAAATTAAAATATCAAATGTGTATCTTTTAATCAAAATATATATCATAATAAAAATATGAAAATTAACTAAATTTATATTTATAGAAAAATTGAAACAAATATTTAAAAAAATAATAAGTATTGTGATATTTGATAGCAAATTAACAATCTATATATAGTAAATGTTTTAGAAAAATGCAATAGCAAAATATTTGTGGTGATGAGTGAGTGTTTGCATGTGTCGTTTTGTTTTCATAAAAAAATTAATGGGGGGGCTAATCATCTCTTGTTCTTGGAGTGGAGATTGAGCTGGGGGCCAATGCTCAGTGAGCTTCAACTTTGCATACAAACAGAAAAGATGCATAAATGAGAGAGGACCATTTTGTTTAGCATATTGTGGTTTGGTGCTTGCACGTAGCAGTGGGGTTTACCTCCCACTAAATGCCTACTGCACCTTAATGTGGCTCACGAGAAACACTGTCACAACTCTTTAGGATCATATCCCACAGCCAGTAGAATTTTTCATGTTGCGATATGCTAATCATTTTCTTTCTTTATGTTTAATATATTAGAGATTTTTTAATCATATATAAGTATTAAAGTAAAATTAGTATTCTATATTACATATGTTGTGTTTTGCCATGAAATTTTATCACTAAATTTCTAGGTCTTAAATTTAGTTTTGTGACTTGGAAAGCACTTATATCTTAATGTGATATATATATATCTATTAAAAAATATGTTATATAATCACAAGCGGTAGATGAAGTGGTACGGGGCTCCTTTCAACTTGAATGGTAGTTCTCGTGTTTGAGCCTTAATGAACACAGTTCCGTTAAAAACCCGTTTGAGAGATCTTTGCCACCCTTCGGGGTCCCACCTGAATTGAATCTGAATTAATTGGCGCCTAAAAGTGGTGTCCAAATACCAAATGCATTAAATGTAAAAAAAAAAAAATGTTATATATATATATATATATATATATATATATATAGACACACACAGATAGTCATGGTTAAGATGATAAATTATTGTTTCCATTTATTGTTTTCATTTATTATCAAAAAAGCATTGAAATTTGAAATTATTATTGATGATACTCCAATCCTATATAACATTAGATTTACATGATACAAAACTAAAAGAATGAGAGAGTATAGTTGACATGTTTCCTTCAAATGTATTTGTTATGTGAGATGATGTGTTCTTAATTAGTAGCCATGTGCTAAAAAAATGTCCATTAGGAGTTGGGAAAAAAAAAAAAGGTCTTTGATTGTGATAGAGCAGAACATTAAGAATGCAATGATAAATCAATTGCAGATTGTCAAATCATTAACAACCCACATTTCATCATAATTATAGAGCTCGAAATCAAATTAAAATAAGAAGCTATCGATATATTTACGGTCAAAAATGTAAAAAATAACTTCACTTTTTTTTTAACATTCTTAATTATCATTAAGAAGAAAGGAAAAAAATAGCTCAATTGGTCTTAATAAGAATAGCAGTAGAAATTAAATGGGCGAAGTAAATGTCGTTTTTTTTTTTATTACTTTGAAATAGAAAATTAATATTATTTGTAGGATGGAGATTTTTACACTCTTTTTCTTAATAATTATTAATAGTTTAAATAACTTAATTATCCTTAATTAAAAATGATTTTATATTTTTCATCAACTATTATTAATAATTTTAAAAATATATTTAATTATTCATATGTGATAAAAATCTAATAACTTCAATAAAAATAATTTATTTTAATTTAACAGTTTTTATATTATAATCACTAAGGAACAATTTTTATATTATAATTACTAATGATTATTTATAACTTTGTTAATTTATTATGTTTTTTTACTTTGTGTTTAACTTGTATTGCTAAATTTTTATTAAAAATAACTATATATATTTATTTGCTAATTTAGTTATGTAATATATATTTTTAGTTTTTAATTATTTAATTCTTTTAATTGTTTATACACATGATATTTACTTTTTTTAAAAAGTTGACGGTGAATTTAATTTTGATTCTCTTCACTGAACTTTTTTTTAAATAATATTAAAAATATTATATGTATTGAAAAAATTAATAAAATAATTTAAAAGTATACTTTAAATGTGTTTTTTTTTTTTTGAAAATTAATACATTAATCTTCATATTAGAGATAATAACCTTATTATTCTTCATTTAAAAAATATATTTCTATCAACTTAATTAATTCCATTTAAAAAAAACATATGAAATATTATTTTTAATTATCTTATTTTATATTAATTTTTCAATACATATGATATTTTTAGTAGTATATTCTATTATTTTTATAAAAAAAATAATTAAATGAAGAAAATTAAAATTTAATTCACCATCGGTTTTTTTGTTTTAAAATGTAAATATCATATGTTTAAACATTTAAAAGCATTAAACAATAAAAAAATAATATATATATATATATATAATTTTTTTTAATAAAATTTTAGTAATATAAGTTGAACAAAAAATAAAATATCATATTAAATTAATAAAAGTTATAAAATTATATTTAATGATTATAATATAAAAAGTATTAAATCAAAGTAAATTATTTGTATTGAAAAGATTAAATAATTTTCACCTATGAGTAATTAAATTATTTTTAAAAATTAATATTGATAATTGCGAAATGTATATAATTATCTTAAATTAAGGGCAATTAAGTCATTTAAAATGTTAATAAAGTTAGTGGAATGTAATTATAAAGAAAACAACTGCAAAAATTTCCACCCTTATTTGTATGTATATTACACTTACTAACAAATTATTTTTTATCTTAATCTTATGACATATATTTTTTTTAATTGGATACTATCATTATTACTAATTATTCTCATAATATTTAGTAAACTACAGAGCACATTAAAAAAAGGGAAAAGCAATTTCCTTGAGAGATAAAAATCATGGCGACCTCTGCTTTGCCAATTTCTGCCGGACAGTTAACTTGCTGAAGGGTCTTATTCTTCTTTTTTCTTTTTCTTTTATCTTTTTAATAATTATGTAATTGTCAAAAACATAAAATATATCTTGATTTATAGTCACTTTTTTGGCCCATTTTATTGACTTGTCTCTTTCAATCTTCTTAAGGGAAATTAAAAAAAAAAAAAAAAGGCAATGGAAAATTAATCATTTAGAAATAATTTTTTTTTTATAAGTTGTTTTGTTTAATTAGAATAAACAACTCCAACCAAAAATATTACCTTTATAAGTCACATATAGTTTTGCTAGAAACAACTAACATTATATTTTGCATTTCTTGTCCATGTATGAGCAGACTAGTTCACATGCACACATCTTTAATTCTACCAAATTATCATGTTATCATAGTTCACCCAAAAAAAATTTAGAGGTCAACTTTTTCTGAAAAAAAAAAAAATTCTGAGCTAATTGAGCAAAAGGTTAAAAATTTGACAGTAGAGGTAGAAAATAACAATTTAGAAAAAAAATTAAATTATATTTTGGTGTTGTTAAATAGTAAAAATACTTATAAAACTGATATACGGTTTGTTTACATATGAAATATGATAATAAAAAAAATTTATGCACACGAAATTGCAAGTAAATCAGCATTATTTGTAGTTATTGAAATAAAGTTAAGACAATTTGAAATTAATATCTCATAAATTATGTACAACACATTTTTTTTTTAACATGTATCAATACAATTATATGACATGATTTTAAATTGATAACATCACATGTCGTACTATAATACTATTATTTATTTATTGATTGTCCCCTCGTTGTAGCCTATGGCGAAGGTGGGGACATACAAGAGTTCGATCCCCCTCCCCTACTCTCCCGAAGATCCACTACGGCAAGATTAAAAAAATATTTATTTATTGATTTGTGTAGCCTTATTAAAAGTAGCTAAAAACAAGTCTCACCAGCATGTTTGGAAATTAATGCAAGAGCCAAAAAAATCATAATTAGACAGAGTGATTGAGCAATCTATCACACTCACTGCCCTACCAAACATATTGGCTCACATTGTGAGTGGCCTGTAAAGGGTCTTAGAAAAAATTTGGAGCAAAACAATAGCAATTAACATGTAATAAATAATAATGACTTAAATTCACACACGTTGACGTGGTGGCGGAATAATTGACAACTTTTTATTTAATCTTAACCCGTGATGGGATAAAGCTAATAATTAAACTAAATAAAATGTAAAGGAATACAGAGGTTGATGGGTATGTCAGTCACTGTGTATCCTTTGGATTTTTGCAAAGATGACATAAACTTGTTAATTGCTATTAATTTTGAGAATAGCCATGAATTGGTATATTCACATGTTTGTGAAATTTCACATAATTGTCAATATTATTAGATGGATTTGATTGAGATTTTAGACCAGAAAACAGCTTGTTACAGGTTGTCTGAAAACACCCTCCTGTTGGGATGTAGAAAGGTGAATAAGCATAGGCATGACAATGGATTAATTTCCAAAGTGCCACACCATAGTTGCCATTTTTCTTGTGTGTGTGTAATTATAAGATATTTCTGCACCATATTAGACATCTCCATGTATTGGCTGGCATTAGCCTAAAAATATTTAAACTCACAAGAATTTTCTATAATGGAACATTCTCACATAAAATTTTGATATAAAGTTTATTCTCGTTCAAATTTTGTTATGGCAGTAACCTAAAAAATTTTAATCTAGTGAAGATTCAAACATCTCTATGCATTGTGTTTAAATAATTCAAACATAAGATTTAAGGTATATCCTTTTAAATAATTTTGTGTCAGTTGTTTGAGTGTTTTTTTGTTGATTAGTCATCTGATTTGTCTAATGTAGCTGTGTGTTAGTAGATCATGATGGTTTAATGTTAGAAATGGTAGAAACTTTTGTCACATCAGTAATTAATGTGCTAGTTAAAAAATTGAAGGTTTTCTTCTGATGTCCCGAGGAGGATATTTTATTTTATTTCTGTGTTTTATTGTTTATATTTTCCTGAAAAAAATATACCAAATGAAATATAACCAAATTTGATTAATAATAATAATAATCTTTCATCCATGGAACATGCTCAGTAAAAACTCAGAACCATGCCCTTTTTCTTTTTACATGATTGAAGCCCTCCAGTTTACATTCTTGAATATGTGAAAATCTCTTCCTAGAAGGCTTCCATGCTGATCCGGTCAACGTTTCTTCATCTCCTTATATCACAGCCACATGGGAAATCGAAACTGAATTTCTTAATCTCAATATTTTCTTGAAAAGTAAATCTTATGAAACACAACAGATTTGCTCATAATTTGATTACAGTAATATCACCACAAGAAAACATATATTTAATGGCACAATTTTACAGGTGGCACGGGCCAACAGAATATATTTAAGAAAATACAAGAAACCTAAAAGCATTAATGCCAACAAGCCTGTTTTTTAGTCACTGGAACAACTTGAATTGGGTCCTGGAAAGTGAAATCACAATAGATAGTGTCCTCTTACCAAAATTGATAAACTCCTACATATAGCTTCTCCAGTAAATGTATATAACAGAAGATGGACTAAAGTAATGATACAAACTAAAACTTCGGTAACAGCCATTAAATTTTTACACAGCATCATATCTTTCTTGTTTGGTAATATTTCAGACTATTTTTCAAGTATCTTAGTTATTCCTATATTTGAACCTTTTTGTTGTTTCTGTCATTTTTGTAGAGCTTCATTAGGCCTTACATGATTTTCACCTTTGATTGTTTAATAACGGTTCGGATACAAGAGCTGTAAAATAAAAAGAGATCACAAAAGTAAGTTCAAATTCATGTAAATCACAAGAAATGCTGAAGCAGATATAGTCAGAATGTGGAGAACCTAATTGTTGGGGGGTTTAGCACATAGATGCATGAGAAGACAAGGAGTGAAAATGATGACAGGAATGCAGAAATAATCATCTATCAGTTTACTAACTATAAAAAGGCAGTAAAGAAGGGAAAAGAATCAGTATTCATCTGGTCCAAAAGAACATGGTCTATCAACTAATGGGACTCTAGAGTATTCAATTTTTGCACTCATCATCAATAGTTCTTATTTATCCATTAATTAATGTGGGAATAGAGTATCCTCTTGGGTTATACATCTTCACCAGAGATTGACCTGCCACAGCTTTTTGGCTGTATGCTGGGGCCAAAAGCCAAATCCCTGTTGGTACTTGGCACTGCTTATGCTTAGGTGTCCTGTTCAACTACATTCCCAAATGGGATGACTATAGTGCACGTATGGTGAAAGCTCAACCAAGAATTAGGATGTACTTAGACTTCTTCCCTTTATATGGAGGGTTTTTTCTGCAGTTTGAATCTGCAAGCTCCCATATTAAATTACTCAACCCAATTCTCACTGTCAAGGTGGATGCCATGAAATGATGAAAAGTATATGAAGAATACAAAATCAGGTCTTACATAAAGAGGCCAAGAAAGCGATGTATTTACAATGGGCAACTTCAAGTTCAGAAGCATTTGTTTTAGTTTTCTGCAGAAAATTTCTTAAATTCTCCCTTCTGATTTAGTTCAGAGTCATATACTAAGTTGGTATCTATAATGTTGATATCTACAACGTATATATCGTTGAATCAAATTTATAACAATTTAGTTGTATTTTAAAGAATTGCTCGCAATATAAATTAATAATCAAAGTGAAAAGAACTTACTAATGTAATTTCAGAAAGTATCTTCAAACACTAAATAGTCAATTCTAAAATTGAACTTACTGTATAATGAATGTAAAGAAAACAGAAAAGTTAAAGCATAAAAAATAACAAAGCAGAAGAGAAAAAAAAAAGGTTCATTTTACTTAAAAAGTATTTAGCATAGCATTAATGTTAGATGTTATTTAATTATTGAAAGCATATTGAAAATGAGTCCTAACTGTAATGCTAGGTAAGCATTCAACAAGAATAAGCTATAGAAACTCCATTAAAGCTGCTGGCTATATAAACTCTAAGAGTGTGTGTGTGTTAACGTAGTTCACAGCATACCTTCTTGACTTTGCTGTCCGCTGGATGAAGGCATCAATTTACTAGCTTTTTCAGAAATTTCAGCTGCAACCTGACAAGATAAAAGAAGCCCGGCAATAAGAGCACCAACCATCAGCATCAGGAAAACTGCATCCCATCCCATTGTTGAAAGGAACCCAGTGAAAAGAGGACCCAAAGCAGCACCGATCGAGCCAGTGCCATCAATAATGGCTGTCACAGTAGCCAATGCTCGAGAATCCCCTCTCAAAGAACTGTGTGTACCAAGGTCAGCGGAAACTGCAGTTGTGATGAGTGCATATGGCCCATTTACGAATAAGCCAGCAATCATCATAAGTGCAATGTTCATAGTCTTCGAGATACTACCATATTGTCGGTATAAGTACAAACAGGGGATTGCAGCATACATAAAACTAGCTGCCGTAATAGCTCGAGCTCTAAGTTTATCGGAAATGTAACCAGCAAGGACCCCGCCAACAATGCCCCCAACATCAAACAAAGTAGACAAATTTCCAGCAGATTTCACAGAAACATACTCTCCACCAATTTCTACATAATAGAAAATAATATCAACTGCTGAAGTAGCAAAGGGGTCTCAGCAATGAGGATACACAACAATTCTCAAGACATCTACATTCTAAATAATGAAGGAGCCCCAATTGGAAAGCAACAGGTCTTTGACACTAAATCATGAGCAGGTCATCATCAAGGAAACAAAAGATACACAGGAGTACAAACAAAACAAATGAATGTAATAACATAAAAAGGTAGTTGCAGGAATAGTCTTAATTTTATACCTACAAGTACAATTTAGGACTAATTTGTGATGAAAATGACATCCTCTATAATCAGGTAAACCAACTCATTACTCTGAACCTTTTATGGAGCAAATGATAAGTTCAACGTCAAGATAATATAAAGAAGGAGAAGCAGGATATATGCATATTCCATTTGTGAAGTTCAAAAGGGTATCAATTTGAAACAGAATTAATAACGAGAAACAGTGTACAAAATTTATAAAATTTATGAGCTTGAACATGAGATTGCAGCTAGCACAATTATATACTTAGAAGCCAAATTTAGACGTTAGACCTTGGCTGCAACTGTAGTTGCCACAATTATAAATTTGGTTAAAATTTTTGTTTTGTTTTTTTGTTAGGCAGCATCAAGCATTGGCATTTCTGCAAAGAAGTAAAATACTGTTCAACCTACAGTTGATTTAGGCTTTCAGATTATGCTACTAACTTACATAATAATTTCAGCTCAATCATAACAGCAAATTCCTATACTACATCTCTGCTTAACAAGTTAGATGGAAATAAAAGAAGGTGAAATCTTGTAATAAGCAAAAACTGGGAGCAGAAAAGAAACCTGTCTGGCTCAGATAAAAGGGTAGCCAGTACAAAAATGTATAAGCCACAAGCTTGGAGAAAAATAAGCACAAAGCAAATGGTATGACTCCTGGTATCAAACAAGCTTGAAAAAGCCCCACACTCTTCCTCAATGCAGATCCAGAGCGAGCAATATCATTATTCTCCTCTTGTCGTGTACTTCCTTTCCGTGCCTGAGCCTCCATATCACTAGGCACAAAATGTGCCTCTGTTGTGGAGCCATTTACAAAAGGAAATCCTACATCCTCTGGATAAGCAGCCAAGAACAAGAAAACCAATATCCCACCCATTACAATAAATCCACCTGGGAGTATAAAAGACCATCCCCAACCATAATTCAATACGCTAGCAGCAAGAAGAGACCCACTAATGTTCCCAACTGAAGTATGGGCATTCCAAACACCCATTATCAACCCTCTTTTTCTCTTTCCAAACCAATTACCAATCACAGCAACAACAGAAGGCCACCCTGTGGCTTGAAACAACCCAGCAAGCATTTGCATAAGCAAATAAAACCAAAAAACATGTATATTCCAAAAGTATCCCATCCCAAATAAAACAACAAAAAATCCACTACAAATCATACCAGATGTCAAAAACAGTCTTAAATCCAATGAGTCACCTAAATGGCCAGCAACATACATGCCCAACGAGTAACAAGCAAGAAAAGCAACATCAATCTCACCCAATTTTGATGTACCATCTGGGCCATTAAATGGGTACCAACCCTTATTTCCACCATGTCTATCAACACCACCCATTATAAACCCCTCTTGAACAAAGACATTCCCAACTGGCCAAGGGTACCGAGCTGATGATTTTTTGGGTTCAGGATCTAAAACACTCTTGACTATGCTAGTGGGTTTTCTTGATGCATGATAACAAGTATATGCTATAAAAGTAACCAACAAAATTACATATCTATAAGTGTTCAAGGTCCAATCTTTACCTCTTATGCTTCTAGTAAGCAAAATCCCAGGTGGGATTTTCCTCCTCAAATCAAAAGTCCTAGCCATCTCTATAAAGATTGAAACTTTTTGGAAGAAAAAATAAAAAAGGGATCAACTTTTTTTCAACCAAGAAAAGAAGAGTGAAGAAAATATTGCAGAAAAGCATGAATATTTGGTTATTGGGTGAGAGGGAGGGAGAGAATGGCGGGAGTGGGAGGGGACAGAAGCTTCAGAGTCAGTGGTGGAAGAGGACACGTGGCAAGAATATGGAATTTTAGCAGTGTGCTTTGATGCCACGCAGGTTGTTTTGTTCCTCTCAGTAAAACAAGGACACAGAAAGTATTGTCTCTTGACACGTGGCAGAAAGGGTGTTCCAACAAAAATGTGCTTTTGGTGATTTAAATCCACAATCTCCACTTCTCTATCACCAAAATAATACATTTTTGGTGCGGCGTGGCCCAGCGTTAGCATGCTTTGGGGGGGAGTTCGACCGCCCTCTCCCCTGAAAAATAAGTGGTTCTATGTATATTCATGTGAGATTTAATATTGAATCGCCCTTTTTATATGAGGTTTAATATTGAATATTCAATATATTTGGGCAGAATTTAGTCTTTTTTTTTTCGCTCTCCCAGAATCCTTCAGAACTTTAAATGTTGTTCAAAAAAAATAATACATTTTTTTCTCTTTTTTTTTTGAGAATAAAGGAAAAGCATCCGTTAAATATCAGAAATTACAGACAATTATTTTCTATTTTTATTTTTTAATTTTTAAATAAAATAATAATTTTTCATTTTCATAAAAAATTTGTAAAATATGTTTACTTATTATAAATGAAAATACGGAGCTTTCAGTACGTAATTTTTTGTTTATAATTTTAATAAGGAAAATTTAGAAAAAAAAAATTATTTTCAACTTTTTTTTTAAAATTAGAAAAATAGTAAAAATACTTTTCAAGTGAGATTTTTATAAAAATATACAAAGTAAATATAAATTTCTATTTTTTATTTTTATTTCAAAAAATTTTTTAAAAAATTTGAATAATTTTTTCAAAGTAAACACACCCATAAGATGAGCGGATAAGTCATCCACACCGTGGAGTCAGACACAAAATTTAAGGTTGTGGGCTTCAAGATTCGCCGACCTCTTCACAAAGCACAAGGTAGCATTTAAGCTACGTAACATGAAACAACAATCATCTATAACAACACCTAATGGGGGGTGGAGAAATCTGTGAGTTTATGTGATTAACCACAATTTGCGCGTCTGATTCAATCAAGAGATTTGCACAGCCATTGGAGATGATCCAGCTAAGGGCTTCCCTTATGCATAAGGCCTTTGCCCTTTTTCACTCCTTTTATACATATAAAATTTTATAAAATTATAAAAAATAAATATAAACTGAATATATATATATTTTCAGTTTATATTAAATTTTTTATAATTTTATAAAAAAAATTAAATTAAACTAATCTTTAAAATTTTCAGTCCATTTGATTAAAAATACCCATGGCTCATCATCTCTTATTTTTCTTTCATGAATGGATAGTTCCAATAAAAAAAACATCGTGAAAAAGTTTACAAAAAGAAAAGAGCTTATAATTTAACTAAAATAAAAATTTTAATAAATTATAATTTTTGTACTTGATATAAAAAATTTTAATTCTAATTTTATAAATTCAGTGTTAAGATTAAATATAATTACTTCATTTTTTTTGAAGTGATTATTTTGGAAATGACAATTATTTTCATTAAATTATGCAAAATGTATAATTTAATTTTTAAAAATTGATACTATACATGTACACTTAATATCCTATTATTTTGATTGCAAAAAATTATTTCTCCCTTTTTTTTTAGTGAAATTTGATGAATACTACCAAATAAAAATAAGAAAAAGGTATAAAAATATTTCTACCCTAATCTCACATCTACCGTTAACGTTTTTTGAAATAAAAATATACCCTTATCATTCTGAAAACCATATATTTAAGCCACTCTTATAATCGGTGTTAATTTTAACCGTTAGTGGGGTTCACTATTTTTGACATATACAAAGAAAAATATCAGAGAAATGTATATTTTTGCCCTTAACATTTATAACAATTAACAAGGAATAATTTTACCCCTAAAGAAAATTTAACAATATTTAAACACACAAATTTTTTTAAAATAAATATTTAAACTCCTCATTTAATAAAAATATTAAATAATTATTTATTTATTATATTCTTAAAATCTACTAAATGCTAATATAATATCAAAATAATTTACATATAAATTTGTATGAAAATGTTTTAAAATTTTTGTCTCATTGAAAAAATTTAGAAATATTTAAATAAAAAATTCATTTCATTCTATATAAATTTGTCATTTTTTATTCACTCAAAATAATAATTAATAAATATTTATTTAAAAGTAACAAATTAGGATGAGATGGATAAATAAATAAAAAAATATTTATTTATTTATTATTTTGAGAGTGAATAAAAAAAGAAAAAATTTATATAGGATAAAATAAATTTCTTTTATTAAATATTTCTAATTTTTTTGAAATACGATGTAATGAATTTATATAATATTTTTTAAAAAATCTCCCATAAAAAAATAGATGTAATTTTTTTTTAATATCATATTACTATATCCTATAAGTGTAAAAATAAGCAGTTATTTAACATTTTTATTTGATAAAAATTAAATTTTTTCTGAAAAAATTTTGTGTTAAAATGTTCTTAAATTTTGTTTAGGATAAATTTGTTCCTTATTATAAATGTTAGGAGCAAAAATATACTTTTATTTAATATTTTCTTTGTGCATGTCAGAAAGTGTTAGGAGCAAAAATATACTTTTATTTAATATTTTCTTTGTGCATGTCAGAAATAGTAGATCCCACTAGCGTTGAAAATTAACACCGTTTATAAGAGATGCTTAAATATATAGTTTTCAAAGTGATAAAGATATATTTGTACATTAAAAAATATTAATAGCAAATGTAATATTAGGTCACAATGTCATGGGTGTTTTTGTACTTTTTCACATAAAAATATAATAATGGGTCATAGCCCTTGGGCTATAAAATACTTTGCGGTTCAAGCTATGCCCGATGACCCAATCCATGAAAGAACCGGTTCGTATTGAAACCGGGTCATTTCTTCTCACGTGTGCATCATTAGAACCTGGCAGCACTGGTGACGCCTTCTCTTCTTCATCGGATAAGGCTCCTCTGCTTATTACAATCTTCACTACCAGTGTCCAACATGGCTTCACTTCATTGATTCCTCTTCCAACCTTAATTTCCCCAATTCATCAATACCCATTTGTCCTTACTCCCCAACAAGAAATGGGCTCCAAAATTCTTTCTCAGGTTCTCGCAGCTTCTCCTGTAAATCTCCATTTTTTATGTATCTGTTGCTACATATATTGCTTCCTTATCTGTTGTTTATATATGGGATTTTCAGGCACTTTCAATGTTTCCAATAAACCCAACTCAGTGCCCACCTTCCAGGAGGATGTTAGGGTTTTCTTCTGCTGCTGCTGTTCATCGAAGCTCATCCTTGTTCTGCAATTCGATTTGTGGTGTTTCTTTGGTTTCATCACATTTGTTTAGTTCAAATCTTGGCTCAGTTGTTTCTGCATTTTCGAAGGACAGATTCGTGGCGAGAGCTGAGTCAGAAGAGTCTGATGATGCTGGTGGTGAAGTAGCTGAAGAAAGTGAGGTTCTTGATGGAGAAGGAGAACAAGAAGCTGCAGCTGATGAAGTGAATGTTGAAGAAAAGCCAAAAGAACCAAGAAAGCCCATAATCAAACTTGGAGACATAATGGGGGTATTTAATTGATTCTGTTCTTTTTGTTTTTTTGGGTCTATTTTTATGTTTACCAACTTGTGCTGATGATATTATTGATGCATTCTCTGAGTAGATACTGAATAAGAGAGCAATTGAAGCAGCAGAGAATGAAAGGCCAGTTCCTGATGTTAGGACTGGAGATATAGTGGAGATTAAATTGGTAAATTTTTTGCATTTTTGAATTTTCAAATCTGTAGTAATAGTGTTGTGCTTAATGAAGTGAAATTCTTTGTGTGTTTCACTTGCAGGAAGTCCCTGAGAATAGGCGTAGGCTGTCAATTTACAAAGGGATTGTAATTTCAAGGCAGAATGCTGGTATTCATACTACCATTAGAATTCGGAGGATTATTGCTGGCATCGGGGTGGAAATTGTTTTCCCCTTGTGAGTATTTTTAATCTCTCTTCTGTTTATGTTAAGTCTGTTACGCAATTATTTTAGTTTGGACAGATGCTAAAATAGTAGGCTTTAGTGTTGTACATTGTTAAAGGTTTCATGAGCTTATGACCGTAACTGCTTTATGAGGTTTATGTCAATATTCACGGTTAGTGATGTCCAAGCAAAGATTTTAATAAGTTAGATTGTATCCTATCGTTCTTGGCTTGCATTGTTAGATATTCAGTCTTCTCCAAAACATCAGATTTCTAGTGCCCTTGAATAATTACCAGTAGTAAGTGAGAAGTTGAAGATTTGCAATTGGGATATGTGATGAATATCCGGCATTGGGCTGATTGGAAAATAAGCTGAGCAAGTTTTAGATTTACAGTCATGCTGTTTATGTTTCTGGTTATCTTTTTAACTTTCTCTTGGGTAATCAAGACTTTGTATCGTGACTAATGTGTCATTTTTGCATTTGCAGGTATTCACCGAATATCAAGGAAATCAAAGTAGTCAAACACAGGAAGGTCAGGAGGGCAAGGTTGTACTATCTGAGAGACAAGCTTCCAAGGCTGTCCACATTTAAATGAAGACCCTGGAGAGGGTTGGTTTTCACTCCAGAGTAGAGTTTCTAACTGCAGAGATGTTGTAAGAACCAAATGTCCATGTATCCCCTTTTTTTTGTTCTGGCTTTATGAAAATTGTTGTATGCATATATGATCAGGTCTTCTTTGTGAAAAAATGGCTCCATACAATGTTTTAATTTTTGTACTGGTCAGTCCTAGCAATCAACTATGCAATTCCAAGCATTTTATTATTGTTCAAAAACCATTCCTGCCAGCCAGGTTGCTTTTACACACCTGAGCAGGAATTTGATCAGCTATTATGCTGTTCTCTCTTGCCTGTCCTTCTATGTTTTGGTTGGACCTCCGTTATTTCTTGGCTACACAAGCATCAGTCTGCTCGGATAATTGTCTGTTTTTGAATCTTTGTGATGCAAGAGATGTTGAGTGCGGATAACACCGATATGCATACATATGTATAGTAAGCTGTATAGGTTGTGGTGTGATCTCAATATGCAGTGTTCTTATATGATGATCTTTAGAAGTAACCCCTTCATTGTTATGTATAATGCCGTGGCCGGGATTTTAAGGCAGCTACATATGTGGCCATCTGAGTATGCCAATGCTTAAACTTACAGTTTGAATATACATCTGAACATTTCTTTCAAGTCTTAGCTTAATTGATTCTTGAACACTTTTTTGGTTATTATTACTTACTTAGAAGCATGGAATTAGTTGTTTTTAGCAGAAATCGGCTCCTCTCCTAGTTGGGTTTTATACATTATGGGAATTTAATAGACAAAACACATCCATGCACAAAACTCTGAATTTTTTAGCATGCCATATTGTTAAAAATGTTTAGATACAATGCAACTGGATATGAATGTAGTAAAACAGGAATGCATTGAATCTCTGTCAAACATGTTCATGTATGACTTTTTTACAACAACTAATTTAACGTTTCTGTAAATACTACAGCTCTAATCCAAGATATCACTTAAGTGAGAATAGTATGTGCCATTTGATTTTAATGATTGTTGGTCATAAGTAACCTGGTTGTGCTTTTCTTTGAATTTTGTAGCATGCCATATTGTTAAAATGCTTAGATACAATGCAACTGAACATTGATTGTAGTAAAACAGGAAAGAATTGAATCTTAATGAAGCATGTTCATATGTGATCTCCTTGTGCTTTTTTCTACTCCTGTTTCTGATACCCTCTTTTGTGCTTTACCTATTGTTTCTGCTTTCCTCTCTCACTTGTTGCCTAATCAAGGAATATTTGTTTGTTAGATAATTATTATCAACTAATCAGAATCATTAGCCTATGTAGTCACTTCTTAATAAAAAAAAGGTAATGGAAAGAATTCCTTTTTCTGTTACCTTTTTTCCCTAATTTAATAAAAGGCCATAATAGTGTTGACTTCGATGAACAGATTCCTATAATTTGTGAGCTGAAATGGAATAATGGTAGGGACCCTTTAGAATTAAATGTTGCATTCAAGCGCCTCTCATGTAATGTTCTATCATATTTTAATTATATTTATATTATAATGTCTTCATCAGGGGACATAATTAATTGCTGAGCTAACTCAATTTTATGTTTCAAAGTTATTGATTTATTTGACTTTTCCACAATTTAATAAAAAGTAATTAATATAGTTGAAAAATACTTTTTGATATATTAATTTAAAATTATTACATTAACTTTATTTAAAGATGGTCTATATTTTGAAACAAATGAAAAATAAAGTGAAATTATAATTTTTGAATGGAAGAAATATTTTATTTTCCATAATATGAATTTGTTCTTGCGTTTAAGCAACCAATTTTAATCTTTTGTTTTCGTGTCATAGAGATCTTAAACCTACAATTTGCTTTCTTAATTTTTCATGTTTCCATGTCTGTAGAATTAGGTAAGATTTGAAACTCAGTGCTTTAAGAGTAAGAATTTATACCAAACATTTTACTTTATGGTCTCTTGTTTTAGCTTCGTAAGAAATTATATGGCCGTTTCGCTTTAATTTTAAAATAAATGATAGTAATAAAATAATTTTCTCACGGTACCATATATATATATATATATATATATATATATACCAAACAAATTTTATATATTTTAAAATTTTATCTGATATAGAATTAAGATAATTATATTTTAGTAAGTAATAAAATGTAAGAGTTAAATTATTGAAATCTTAGTTGTAGACAAAAGGTGATTTTGATTTAAAAAAAGAATCATTTGGATAGTAATTAAAGTTGAAGTTTTGTTACTAATTTATTGAAACAATAAAAAATTGACAATTAATAATGTTTGGATCATACCATGAAACTTTATTAGTTGTAGCTATGAGGCATGTTCCCTATTCTTTCAACAATGATTTATATAAAATTAAGATCTTCAAATAATTTGTTACTCCATTAATTTAATCTGGTTACCACTTTAATAATTAATATGCAAGGTGCTTTTTTCTCCTACCCTGCCCTAGATTAAGGATTTGTAACCTTCTAATTTTTGGTAAAAATAAAAAATTTAAATCTCTATGTTTTATTTTGCAAAGTATTACTACTCAATAACTAAGCTAATTGCCATACATTTAAGCAAAATTGCATAAGAACTCTACAAAAATGAATTTTAAAAGTTTTTTTTTCCTCTTCTCACCAACTTTTTTTTATTCAAATAATAAAAAAATTCAATTTTTTAAAATGTTAAATTCAAGAATTACATAAAAATAAATAAATATCCAAAAAGCTTTACTTTCCAATGATATCGGAAAATTAAAAAAAGAAATTAATTTATGAATTTTATATAAAAATTGTTGCTTAATTAAAAAATTTAAATTCATAAATATTTTTTATTATGACAATAGTAAAACATATAAAATAAAAAAATTAAATATATTTAATTAATAAATATATATTGAAAAACAAAGTAAAATGGAGATAAAAAATAAATATTTGATAAAAGAAAGAGAAGAGTGTGGGTGGGGCTCACATTCACATAACAGTGGAAACTTGCGATTTTCCGAAGCTTATAATAAAACCGATTAAAACCCGAAGTAGATGCCTAAAACCACGAGCAGCTTTTCTCTCACCTTGATTTTTATTTTTATTTTTAAAATATATATATATATATAAACAATTAATTAATTAAATGAGAAATCCATCATCCTCTCCTCCACTACATTCGTTAAACCACATGTTAATCCTCTAAATTTATCTCTCTCTCACTCTTTTTTCACTGCTATCTGCAATTCCTTGCATTTTATTTTATTTAATTTAATTTCTTTCTTGATTTGATTTTATGTTTTTTTATTAAAAAAAATTGTGTAAAAAAAAAAAAAGAGAAATCATTTTGATCTGTGTTTGGTGGGAGTTCCGACCATGACTGCCGGCGGTGGTAACCAGTTGATCTCCGTTCATCCTGATGAGCTCAATTTCATTTGTACGTTTTTTCTCTCTCTATATATAAATGATTCGCTGCAATCGAGGAGGAGGAGGATGTTTTCATTGCTTAATTCTGATTGATTGATGCATTGAGTGATCATAATTCTTGAATTTAGGCTGGCCAGGTGTTAGCTACCTGTTTGTTTGTTGCAGAATTAACTTTAATTTTGAAATAAAACTAAACTAAACTAGATTTATATTTAATGCAATGATGGACCCAAATCCATAGATGAGATTTCATAATGTCCCGTGGTGTCATGGAATTATTTCTTTTTTCTTTTTTTTTTTTTTAAGCTCTGTAGTTTATTTTCTTGAATTTATGAGCTGGTAATTTTAAAATTTTGTGGGTTCATGTTTTATGTGCATCAGTTATGCGTATTTCTTATTGATTTTGTAATTAGAAATTTTATTTTGGGTTTAAAATCATGTTTTTCGTTCAATCAGTTGAGCTGGAAAAGCAAAGCTTTTGCGATCTTAAAGTTGCAAACAATACAGAGCACCATGTTGCTTTTAAGGTACCATCTTCGATGCTGTTTATTAGTATATGAAGTTATGAGCTTATTTTTGGTGGATTTGCATTCAAGAATCAAGAATTTGGCTGTACTTTCTTTTTTGCAGGTTAAAACCACTTCGCCTAAGAAATACTTTGTAAGGCCCAACACTGGTGTTATACAACCCTGGGACTCGTGCGTCATCAGAGGTGCTCCTTTTTACCCCTAACAATCTTTTGATAGAAATTGCTCTGTTCTTTATAGTACAAATTCTTTGTTCGTAGATGAATGTGTGACGCAGGATAGATATTGGAAGATCGTGATGGTGTTCTGGAAAAAATGTCAACTTGGTGGCACTTGTAATTTGTTTAGATGTTTTTATGTGATTTCTTCAGCAGCTACTACATATTTGTATTTGTGAAATACATGGGCTGTCTTTGTCCTTATATACCACCTGCTTGTGAACTGTATAGCAGCTGATTTCGTTATCATAGTTTCATTTTAGTCAAAGATCATTTAATCAAATTGCTGCACTTTAATTAACTGCTGGATTTTCAGTTACTCTTCAAGCCCAACAAGAATCTCCTCCAGATATGCAATGCAAAGATAAGTTTCTCTTGCAGAGTACAATAGTACCTGCACACACTGATGTTGATGAGCTTCCACCAGATACCGTAAGAATGTTAACTTGGGAAAGGAAATGTCTTTTGTTGAATACTATTTTAAAATGTAACTAATTTAATGTTTGATCTTCTTTCCCAGTTTAATAAGGATGGTAGTGGAAAGACAGTAGAGGAGAGCAAGCTTAGAGTTTTATATGTTTCTCCATCAGCTCAAGGAAATTCAGAAGATGAAGCATTAAGGAGCTCATCGAGGAATCAGGAGGCTAACTCTGTGGGTTTCTTGCTGTATTTGTGTTGTTTTAGTTAATTTTTGGCAACTTTTTCCCATAATTGTTTGGTAGATTCATTTAAGCATGTATGGTGTACCTTGTTTTGTTATTTAACCAGGGGTTAAGAAAATAATATTTTCATCACCAAGACTAGGAATTTCCTTAGTTTTGATGGTATCTAGAAAAACATACTTTCACACCAAGACTAAGAAGTCTTTAGTTTTAGTGTTGTGTGGAAATTGTTAATATGCAACTTACAGTCATAAAAGCTTAATGATGAGTTGGGGGTTCCTTTTTAGCAAAATCTGAGAATTCCTATCTTATCGTTGTCTAGGGTGTTTGGAAGCTAATCCTAAAATGGCAAATTAACCTTCTATTGCTTGTATATAGAAAGATATTAGCATGACAGGAAGAGATTTCAAGCATTTTTCAGCTGGTTGGAAAGTCGTGGACATGAGTTATTACTCATGTAAAATTGCTGTAATCTAGAGTTGGTCTGCTGAAGAGTATTATTACTACAAAATTATGTTATTTTTTCCTTTAATTTGTGGACCAAATGCCCGACAATGTTAGTTTTATACAAGAGGGGCATATCCCTCTATATGCAGGCAATTGTTTAGAGAGGTTTTGAATAATAGTATGTGACATTCTACTTGATACTGTTTCTTATTTGGTTCACCATGCTTTCCTGCAAGTTATCACTTTGCACAGTTACTTCAGCGAGGAAGTTTTTCTTAACTTATAAACAGGCATATTATCATAACTGATAAAGTTTTGGTTGTATGTATTCAGGTTTTACAGCGCCTGAAGGATGAAAGGGATGCAGCTGTTAAACAAACACAGCAACTGCAACATGAACTGGTTAGTTTTCATTCCATGCTCTGGTTTGCTTTATTTGTTTCATTTTTTTTTTTTGGTTGCGATTACTTTGAAATTTAAATATTAAATTCAGGTCAGTATGCGTCTTCACTTGTTAAATTGGTTAGGCAAATATTTTATATCTTTATCAGTTATTACCTCCTTGCAGTAAGCTTTAGTATCGAATCCGACTGAGGAAAATCTGTTAAAATTTTGCCTAATTCTTATTTAGTTGCACCATGTTTAACAGTCAATCAGCATCAATGCATGATCATTTGAAATGTGTGTATAAGTCAACCGTTTGACAAAATATGGTAGTGGCAACTGGCAGCTAAGGTTAACTATAGGCACGGATTTGTTTGTTTATTAGATGGTTCCATCGAGTTCTCATTTTTAAATGTTGACAAATGGCACATTGGATGGCTGGAATGCCAAGGCTCCTTTTTTTTTTTTTTTTTTTTTTTTTGGTGATATCAGGAAAAGCCTCCCCAATGTAATAACAAATTTTCCAGATGTTCATTTGACTAGGTTTTCCCCTCTAGACACATAGTGCAGTTGTTTTAAACTGAGATAGATAAGGACTCTGTTTTTAAAGTGCTATTATAATCTGATTTGAAGAGCAGTCAAACAAGAAAAAAGGAGAAAAAAAAAAGAATTAGATATCACAAAGACGAGAAGAGGTGTATGTGCTCGCCAATGTGATATACCTCATATGCAATTCAGTAGAAACATGTTAGCTCTTTTAACAAATTGTCATACATTTCTGTCCTGCAGGACATGATGAAGAGGCGAAGATATCGGAAAATTGACCCAGGCTTCTCTTTGACCTTTGCATTTGTTGTGGGACTTGTTGGAATTATGGTTGGCTTCCTCCTGAACCTCTTGTCATCTGCACCATCTACAGAATGATTTAATACTACAGGATCTCAGGAGATAAATTTTCTTGTCTATCTTACTGTACAAGTTCTGGTTAAACGGAGCGGCCATGTAGTCTTCCCCTCCTTTTGTACATTGATTGCTGCAACTGTTGGCTTGCCAAATATATTATCATTTCATTAATATGTTACTGTTAGTGGAAAATGTTTTCAATTTTCATTTCATTGATATGTTACTTCTAATGGAAAATAAATTTTTTTCATTGATATGTTACTGTAATTGCGAATCAATAAGTGGTTATCTTTTGCTGTCAAAGTATCCGAAAAGCTGAGTTTTCCCTTTGAAATCACTCGAATTTTGGATTCTATTTTTGTATGACGGTGAGGGAAATTGCACAAAAGCTGCATATCAATGTATTCATGCTAGCATGCTTATCCAGGAAAACGTTATATCTCAAGTCACATCCTAGAATTTACTTTTTTTTTTTTGTTTTGTTTTGGTTGTATCATTTCTCAGATCTAACAATACAGTTCAAAATTACTATAAAGTTGTAGGCATCTTTTATTGCTGGGGAGTATTAGTAACAAATGAGAAATGCTCCTTGGCTAAAGCTGCAAAACTCTGCAATGTCAATACATGCCCTTGGATACATTTGAACTATTTGAATACATTTTATTTTTATATTGGAAAAACACATACTTTGCCCTATACTTTAATTTTTTTTTACATTACCTCCCTGTACAAAAAAATTGGCATATTACAACCTTATACTTTTATTTACCGGCACATTAAGCCCTTATTAAACGGGAAGAGATAACGGCTGTTAAAAAATATCTAGTTTGGTTCTTATAATTTTAAAATATTTTTTTAATTCTTATGATTTTTATTTTTAACAAATAAATTCATACAATTGTAAAAATAATTCAATTAAATTTAACAAAAATTTTAAAAATTATATACTTTTTATTTAATTAAAATGTATGTCATCTATTTCTAATACATTTATAATATTAAAAAAATATATAATTATAAAAATTATAACTTATATAATTAATATACAAACGTGGCAAAAATCAATACATGATAATTTTATTAATAAAAATACACATAAGTTATTTAATAAATAAAATACTAGTGAAAATTCATTATATTTGT
>CATIWO010208500.1:0-14562 GCA_949673435.1 Macaranga tanarius
AAGAATAACACAAATACAATAAATGAGATAAAATTAAATAAAATTTTTATAATATTATTTTTATTTTAAGGATAGTTCTACTTCAACACTTATAACTATATTTTATTATTTTTTTAAAATAACTATATTTCATTTTTTATATTTAAATTTTAACACACATAAAATATTATTTACAACATATTGGAATATACTTATTAAGTTTTTTAAAAAATTATTATTTATATTTAAAAATGGTGTAAAAATTATAATGAATGTAAAAATAATAAACTATAATTAAAGGTATTAAAATAGAAATGTTCTAAAGTAAAAAGAATATTATTACAACAATATATTTAAGTTTTATCTCGTTCATTATATATGTTTACATTATTACTTATAAAGTGTGAGAAAATTGTTACAAATTGAAAAGAAGGTAATTAGCACTTGATGTTAAAAATGTACTGGCTAGTTGTAGCAGCTGCAATAGTATTAAGTGAGAGTATTACGTACATAGTGCTAGACAAGAACATAACATAATTCTTGTAATAAATAATATTATCATTAAATATGGCAATGGGACCAATAAACTTTATTCCCTTCTGCATTATCTACCAAACTTTGCTTTATTTAATGTTGGAGTTAATTACTTATAAGCAAGTAACTGTGAAGTTTTTTTTTTTTTTTTTTTTAAAAAACATATAATTGCAAAGGTTAAACAATTCATCTGTTATTGCATAATAGGTACAGAAAGGTGACCCATCTGAAGTTATTTTATTTAAATTTTAGCACTGCATATTTAATTCAGATGGACCAGCAAACAGCATAGCAATGAGTAGATAAATTATTATATGCTTTCCATTATTTTTACAACAACAAGAATACCTCTATCATGAAGAAACCTAGTTTTACCCTATGATGGTGGCTGGTGAACTGCCTAGCAATGCTATGATAATATATAATTGTGTAAAACAACCTTTAATTATAGATTGTTAGCTACATTTAATTGCCAAAGAGACACTTGAAGAGTTGAAGTCATGAGATGCTATTTTCAAGCCTCTTTAATCAATCTTATAATTGAGTTTCTATATATATATATTAATTATTGGGTTATATCAATACATATGGTTCATTATTGCACACTATTGAACTCATTAATCATGACTATAAAAATAATAAATTAATAATCTACTATTATTATCTGCAAATCTAACCTTGAATAGATAGATGTTTTTATATTATTTATTGGAGTAAATTTTTTAACAGTAATAATATTTACAGATAAATTATGTATCAGTTGAAATTATAATTTTTAAATAATTGTGCAAAAAAATTATTATTTTTATTTGCATGGATTGATAGTTACTTTTCACAAATATATGTATACATTGGGAAGTTAACATCCAATTTCTTTAGTTATGTTTTTAGCAAATATAAAAATTCAAACCTCTCTCTTAAAAAAAAATGGCCCCAATACAACTTGCAATATAATATTAATTATAAGCAATCATGAATATGTATTTTTGAAGAAGTTAAAGAAAAAAAAATACCAGTGTATCACAGGTTTTTTTTTTTTGTCAACTATCTCAAAATTGTAGATCTATATTTTTTTTTTTGAGAATATAATTAATATAATAATTTATGAATGAGCTCATATATATATATATATATATATATATTCATTTAAACTATTTAAATTTAATAAAATAGTATGAGTGGTGTAATATTAATTGAAGAGTGTATATGAAAAAAAGTATAACTTAATTATATAAACTATGTTTTTTTCATCAATATAAGTTAAAATAAGTAAATTATGATTGTAATGGAAAAAATAAAAAAGTAAAAATTGTGGCTGCTGGGATTCGAGCCCAGGTCTTCACGGCCACAACGTGAAATTCTTACCACTAAACTACAGCCACTTTCTATAATTCTATTGGCAGATCCTAGTCAAGAACTAAAACTAAACAAAGAGAAATAAACTTAATGAACAACTTTTCAATCATTAGACAGAAGAAGCATTTTGTACCATCCAAGACAGAATAATCCCACTTTCATCCATATCAACTTTTGATAAGATAAGCACACCTTATTAACATCCTTTTTTATTTTTTTATTTTCTCTTTTGCCTTTGGGTGATTAGTAGGGTCAAAACAAGGTTGAATTAGCATCCCAAATGTTGCCCCATACTCAATTTGCCACTCCAAGACTAGTCATAAATCTATCATTAGTCTAGTCACTTGAGTGCCAACAACACAATATATGAAGCAATTTTGGTGGCTAGTAAGGCAAGCTGTGCTGTGCTGTGCTTGCCAACTAGGGATCTTCTGTTTCAAATGACAAGTCACAAATCATTGCCATAATTACAAACCTAAAATGCACAATCAAAACAACTTTCCCACATGATAAGATTGCATTAGGAGGCATTCTGCCGCAACTAAGACAATTAGAGATAATGGTTCAGAGCTCAACAAGTACCAATTCCTCATTTCAACAACCTAGGCCAGATTGTCCCATGATCATGCATGTTTTAATGATTGAGTTGATGTTTATTTAAGTCGTACTGATATGAAAACAAGATCAACTTCACATAACAAATTCAAAATTTATGTGTTCTTTTTACATTTTCTGCACTAAAACACAAAAATGGATGAGCCATTTCAAGCTCCAAAAGTAACATCACCTCAATTTATTCAAGTGGACAATCTATGTGTATACAACTACAGCTATTGAATAAAAGAAGTTGAATTAGGCACTAAACCTGTACAAATTAGGGTGCAGGATTGAGCACGTTGCTCTCTCTGGGTCCAATTAATTTCTTCTGTTCACTTGCGTGCCGCATGGTAAAGTTCCATATACTCAAGAGCAGGCTTATTCCAAGACCAGTCTTGCTCCATCACAGTTTTGCATAATGAGTTAAACCACTCCCGACCATCATACCAAGCAGAAATTGCCCTGAAGATTTCACCAAAAAAAAAAAAAAAAAAAAAGGAAATTGAAAAACAGTAAAACACAAACCAAAACTTAAATCATTCCTTCATGCAATTTACTTGATATTGCGCAATAAAAAAGAAAAATAGGTAAGAACAACTTTCTAAAGGAATATAACTTCCCAGGAAGACTCAAATTATTCCATTCGTTTGATTGTGATTATTGGTGCTCCTCAGAAACTAATACTGGAGTCCAGTTGAAGGGAACAAATGAGTTTTTTTATTTTTTATTGTAATATGAAGAAAACGGAAGGAAACTGCCAACAAAAAAAGCAGATATGCATTTACCACTCCATAAACAAGCCACTTATTCTTACCTATTTAGAGCATAATCAATGCCGCCAGCATCAGCGCCATCAAAACTGAATCCATTCGGTTCAAGTCCTTGAGCTTGTGCTCTCTCTTTATCACGGTCCACATCAAACACAGTGTCATAAAGTCCTATATAAAGAAAAAGAAAAAGAAAAAAAAAAAAGCAAAATGAACAGCTAAATATATTGGAGCTGCTAGGTAATGACCAAAGAAGGGTATCAGAACTCCAAAGATTATACTTGTCTAGCACTACGGAATCAAATGTACTTGAATGGTAAATAGAATTTGTAATAATTTATGAATGTAAAAGAAGATTAAGAGTGAACATCGATGGAAAAAGCAATGCATATGAAAAACATGCATCCAATGCTGTAATTTGGAGTTGAAGGAAAAGCCATGGGATCTCAAAAACCTCTCAGCAGGCACTTGTGCTATAGGGAAAATATGAGTTGTTAAATGTTTCATAATAAATAGCCTTGTCGCGTTGCTAAAGAGTGAATGAAAATAGCTAGGACTATGCTTTTTCAGTAACAATTCTACTGTTGAAATGTCTCTGTAGCTAAGCATGAACACACCTCCTGTTTTTCGAACAACAGGTATCGAACCATATCTCATAGCGGTAAGTTGGGTCAGTCCGCATGGCTCAAAAATTGAAGGGACTAGAATAAAATCAGCACCTGCATATATCTAAGGAACAAGGGACAGAGAGAGAGGGGAGAAGTCAGGCCAAATTGCAGACTTAAGATGTAAATCTGCATCAAAATAAAACTTGAATATTTGATATTCGAAAAGAATATACCAAGTGTGAGAGTGGCTCATCATAAGTCAAACAAAGGCGAGCATGGTCAGCATGAGAAGAATGCAACTGGTTGGCCAAATTCACAAAATCATTCTGAATCCGAGGATCTGGGGCTGAACCAAGCAATACAACCTGAGAACACAAATTTCATCAATTTAATCACAAGAATCCCAACATGCTACTTCTTCATTATATATGTGCAACAGAACCTTGCAAATGCATTAGCTCTAATGATTGTTCCATGCATATGCAATTCATAATCATCACAATATCTATAATGAATAGGTGCAGAAACATCAGAAATAGATGCACAGGATTGCAGGACCAATAGTACCCTCATTCGGATTATTCAGCAGCTAGGATGCATTAATTTTAGTCCTACCACGATAAAAGTGCCAGTAAAATGTCTGAACTAAGGCATCACCTGTTCCTAGATATATGAAATAGTGATTACTCGAGCACGGATAATAGTCTAAAATTAGGTAGGACTATGGAGGAGTCTGCACTCCCGAATAGGAGATTGCAGATTGACCTAATTCCAAACCAGTATACCATTAAGTAGGTTAAGCCCCAAACAATACTCTATGAAATATGAATAATATTCCTTCATGAATTCTAGATTGAATGTTGTTTTATTATATGATGGAATACCTAGTCAAAATTTTAGGGAAAAGGTTGTTGATGCACCTATACCTGTGAATGGAATAAAATCTCAGTTGCTAGGTCTGCTTTCAGAGAATCTAAAGACATAAGTGGAACTTCATGGTATTCTACATGTTGATATACAGGATACAACAAAAGAAACATGAATGTAGAAGGGGAAACTTACCTGTCCATTCCGTTCTAAGGTTCGCCAAATCGCATGCTTGATGAGATGGATTCCTTTTTGATGTGTTAGGCGAGTAATAATCCCAACTAAAGGCAGATCAGCTTTCTTTATACCAAGCCTCTGCTGCAAAGCTTCCTTGGCAGCTCTTTTGCCTTCAACAACATTCTCAGATGTGTATGCTACCTGTAATAACACATATATCAGACACAGCTGTACTGGAAGAAGTAATAAGAATCTAGCATCACATATATGCATTTACATTAAGCTACATCTGGCTGTTCCAAGTCAGAATCAATTTCTGTGCCACCCTATTCTGTGCTTTACACTCTCCAAAACCTCCACAAGGCAACAATTTTAAGCTCTAATTGCAATCCAGCAATCCAAGAAAAGAATGAATTAAAAGTATACAACATGAAATCATGCATGATAATGCAGTTAGTAGACATTCTTTCACTTTGCCTTTTACTCGGATGTATGCCTTGCAAAAATTGCATATGCTAATTCATAGTATCACTACATGCAAGCAGATACAGCCGAAGTCCTCAAATTCAAGAACCATTAATCAAAAAAATTAAATAAAAACAATTTTGCAATCCACTTACGGGAATGAAATTATCACTATAAGGATCCCATATATCCGGGTCAATTCCATTCAGTATACCGTGGAACTTATGGAGATGAGAAGCAACTGTAGAATTTCCAGCAACTTCCCTTGAATATGTTGGGGATACCTGCAGACATAATGATGAATAGCTCAGATGGTGCGGAAGAATTTGATTAAAACCACGAAGATATCACAGAAGAGCATGTGCTAGCTGCTTTTTTTTATTGCTGTGGGTACCTAGTGCATTATAAAAAAGATGGAATTACAATATGATTAGGAATTGGAAGAGATTGCTCCAATCCACTGAAAAATACAAGCACATAAAATACCCTTAGCCGCTATTCCTACTACAGGCTTAATGCTTCTCCAATATAAAAGTGTTAGAAATACTCTCAAGATATTGCTAGCAGAATGAATAATGCAATTTCTGAGGTAACCATCGAAAACCAAATGCAAAGTAAAAAAAAAAAAAGGGAAAAATAACGAGGAACATGTACTTAAATTAACTGGAAAAAAAAAACATGGTAGATAAGGATCAGGAGCAATTTCGAGTAGAGGAAAAATGTCAATGTAACTTCTTTAAATAAGACCATATCCCAGAAAAGCCAACTGTCAAGTCATGAATCAAGGCAGTTAAAATCATGTGAACACAGCAAAGAAAATTAAAGCTACTCACAGTTGTAGCCTTGTCAGAGTATTCCATAGCTTTCCCGATGTTGTTTGCCCCAAATTCCAAGTTATGAATAGTGAAGACAACCCGAGCTTTGCTAAGACCATATTGCATATAATGGTCCTTAAATAGCCATGCAACTGGAGCACTAGACCAATCATGACAATGGATAATATCCTACAAGTACAAAGCACTTATTAATAGAATGTCCTAGGAAGTGATAACTGGACTTATATTTTAATATTAATAGAATCACAGAATTCTTGTCATATGAATGAAAGAAAGAAATGGCAGATTTTATCTAAAATGTATTACAGGTTGCACTAACACTGAGGAAACCAAACAGCAGAAAAAGTTGGTTAAGACAATTGGACATATAGATAACTTGACAAGTAGCAAATTTTTACAAGCAATTAATTGTTTTACACCCATCACTTTGCTTGGATGATTGAGGATGAATCCACAATATGTATTGTCAAACATATGGAGGCAGTTATTTGCATACTATGACAACATGCATTGGGAAACAAACAGTCATCATTGACAGAGCAACAGTTACAATTGTATGGTAATACCTAAACCGAGAAACCAAAACAATATCTTCCATTACACTAGCAGAGATTAGATCTATAACAATTGGTTTGCAATTCATCATATATGTTTGTTTGTCTATGATTATCGATGCTACATCAACAAAGATTGTATGCCAGCATCAGCCATGTTTTACTAATTACCCAAGAGAACTCGGAAACAATTTCACAATCATTTTATCAGATTAAGACAGTAAAAAGTTGACATGGTTAAGGACACAAAGCTTACAGGATGAAATCCACTTTGTTGTAAAAACTCAAGAGCTGCATGACAAAAGAAACCAAATCTCTCCCCATCATTCCGGCAGCCATATATGCAGCCAGTCCAAAACATCCTGCAACAAGAAAAGTCATCGTAAAATAGTGTTGGCATTGTTTAAAGGTACATGCTTACAGTCAAGGGACCAGTAACATAGTTAGAAACATAGATTGCTATGTTTATGTTTTCTTCTCTGAACGTTTGTGAACCTACAATAACAGTTTCTGAGTCATAATAGTTAAGATTATATGATGCAAATAGACTTCCCTACTTAACTGGAACATCATGAAAACAAAGATTGTGAAGACCAACCATCAGAGCTAGCTTTTTTTGCCCTCCAGCAAAATAAATCTCGGAAAAAATCATTTTCAGGCAGCAATAATGATAGGACTCCGCAATATGTCAAACTGACAACAACTGACAAATGAATGTGCGGATCCATTTAGCAAATGGATAATGCAAATTCGTGAAACTTTTGAATGAATTCACGAAATTAGCCACATCATCTGGATAAATAATAGTGCAAGCCTTTCAAAGGAAATGAATGGAGAACGAGCATTTCTTTGAACCACATATTACCAAAACAATAATGTAGCCTTGCATTTATCTTCAATTTGTTGAATGCAAATGTTGAACCTATCACAGTTATATCATGCTTCCTTCTAGAAAAGTGTCAGCACTCAAACAAATCAGATAAGTAGTTAAAAGGAATATTAGAACATTGAAATAGTTCTTATTCTGAATTGACTCAGTATACACTGAGTCTTCACCATTTTAAACCATACCCTTGCAAGTACGCATAGGCATGCATATACACGCAAATAAATGATGCAAATCATTTGAAATCCAGGCGCAGAAGACACAAACCAATACGTAATGAGTAGTTGAGTAGTACATTTAGGAGAATGAACCATATCAAAAGAGAAAAGTCTGACGGTCCAGCAAAGCATAGCTTACCCATTTTGAGGCTCCAAAAAGTAGACAGAAAGGCCTTCCACCTTCCCAAACCATACTTTTATTTCTGTCCCACCCCAGGAATAGCTTTTCTGATAATGAAAGTCCGCCACCTATTTCAGAACATACACCTATAATGAATTAGGATTTACTTAAAAACTCAGTTCACATATATATATAAGTATCACAGTTAAAAGTTCAATAAAACTACTTTGTTCTTCCCAAATGATATGCCACAATCAATATTATTCCTATGAATTCAAATGCATAAAAGTTAGCTATTGTACATAAAAAGTGTCAGTTCACACAAAAAATACGTTTACAAATAATCTGGATAAAAAAAGGTGTACTACATAAAATGACAACAAAATCATCAAAATAGGTCTAGAGGCCTTACAAATTTTTTAATAATGCAAATGATATTTTAAGAATTGAGCCAAAATCTGAAGTTCAAATAGAAAAGAAAGGGCAAAAAAGAAGTTGAACCATCTACAGTAAAGAAGTAGCAATGAAGCTTACATGGTTAATTTTCAAACAGTCATACTTTGGAAGAATGATGTCCACACTGTGATTTAAATCTTGAACAGCACGTGAGAGACTAGTCACAACATCACCAAGTCCTCCAACCTGGAGCAGTTGTTACATGTCACAGACAAGCAAATATTCAATGAACAAATGAATAAAATTTTCCAAGAATAGATGGTGAATAACACAATCGAAATCAATGTTTTAAACATACACATATTTTCAATCTTTTTAGAGGGACTAATTATGTCAAAGATTCAAAACAGTATCCATGGTGCCTAGTTAGTAGTTAAGTACATTAACATTAGCTCCCTTCTGTGGAGGGCGCATACAATCATATGCATTTAATAAATTTTTTTATAAAAAAGATGTTACTTATGTCTTCTCTTTTCCATTAAGGGCATGACTCATAATTTATAACACATACATGAATAAATATCCATTCTATTTTTTCATTTTGAACACAAAATTATGGTTCATCAGTTGATGTTTATCTGTATTGTATGGTAAAGAAGCAAAAAGAGAGATTAGAAAAGATGGAGATCAATTTTAACCCTGACACTGGGGGAGCGCAAAAAATCTGAGGATTAATATCTATGTTACGGGCCTTACGTTCTGGATTATTCAATAATCCTTAGTGTCAGCAATCTTTGTTACATGCTAGAAAACAGATTCTTGCTGTTGCTACAAGCAAGAACTGACAAAAACCTACTTCAGCTGCAACAGTCAGGCACCACTCAGTTATCAACAAGCTGCAGACTTATGGATTCTGAGATGAACCATGTTATGGCTGCCTAGATTTTAAAAACTTTACATAACTATCCATGGCAATTGTAATATCAAAAAAGGTCAATTTACAGATAACGACACTCTAGATTAGGCTAACAGATGTTATGCATTACCATTAACTCCAAAATAGGTCAATGGACTGTAAGCATGACCATTGGACAACGATTTAAACTTTACCTTTGCAATTGGGGCCATTTCAACAGCAACATGTACAATGTGCATTGGTGGCTCCTTCACAATTCCTCCAAATACAGGTACGTGATAATCCATGCCATCTCTATTGTCAAAAATTCCACCTTCTTCCCTCTCCGAGAATACAAAATCCATCATGTATGCATCTAAGGGAACCTTAACTGAGAAAAAAATAAATAAATAGAATCAAACCTTTTTAAATAGCTTTTTGAACAAATAGATAAAGTTATATATCAAAATTTGATTCATCTGTCAGGACAAAGAAAGGCAAGGGAATGTTAAATGTGGAAGCAATCAAAATGTTATCAAAATGTTAAATGTGGAAGCAATCACACAGAAAACATGTAATCTATGATAATATTTGCGAAGTTCAATATACGATCCATTCAGAGAAGACATTATTGTGTTATTAATCTACCCAGAAAAGTAATAGAACTACAGCTGAAAATATACCAGTGGCTTTGACATGGGAACCATTATCTGCAGGTGCCATTTTCTGAGGTGGCAATGGACCTGCACGGTGGGTCCAACGATTAAATGAACCTCTGAACCAAACTTCAGATTTACCATTAAGAACTGTGTTAGCAGGGTTGTAGAATACTGTCACAGCACTTCCTGCCTGAACATCAAGAGGGTCGGTATAAACTATGTGCTTTTGGGACAACAGAAACCTTTTTACAGTTCTTTCCTTTCTTTCAGCTTTCATACGTGCAGTTTTTTCAGCCTGTAACAAAAGAAAAATGAGTAGAAACTTAGCATACTTGGCCATGGAATATTATGCAGTATAATGAAACAAAATTCAGACAATTTTGCTTATAACAGTTTAGATATGACAGAAGCAAACTTAAAGCAACCCATCTTTAACTGTTCAACAAGCTCCACTTGTCATAAACACAGATTATCAATGATTATTTTACAGGCTAACCCCCACATTACACCTCCAATTTTCTACACAATTGTTTTTGGGCGTGAAAGCAAAAGGTTCACAATAATGCTTTCAGAGGTAGGAATATCTTGAGATTAGTTATGCTATATATTCTACATTTGAATCTACCTGCTAAAGGCTAACTGACCTTAGTACGAATAGCCTCCTCCCTTAGTCTCCTTTCCTCCTGTAGTTTCCTATATATCTGGTGTTCTTCCTCAGCCCAAAATAATTCTTCAGGCAAGGATTTTGGGACAATTGCATGGAAATCTTGGCGATGATTGTTATCATACACGATGGCTCTTTGAGGCGGACCATCAGCAAAGACCCAATCCAAGACAAGGGCTCGATCAGGTACAACAACTGCAAAAAACACATGGTTGCAGAAAAAAGATATGATATAACTCAGTGATGACAATACCAATCATTGTGTTCAAATAGAGACAGAAAATTTAATAGGAGATCATAAATGAAAATATTCTGTACAAAGAAGAGAAGAATAGTTGAGGCTTTTTCCACTTATGCTTGCAAAGCGTACAAATAAATAAATGAGCAAAAATTCTTTCTTTTATTATTCCTAAAAGATACTAAAGAAGACTGAGCTGTTATGGAAGTGTAAAATACTTGCTTCTAGGACCAAATACCTCAGTAAAAACCCATCCATCAAACTGGAGATTCTCAGGAAAACTCAAGCCCCAGAATTGTAAATCAAAACACCAAAAGCACATTATCTGATAGAGATTTCTGGACAAAAACAATGATTCCTTCCCCATTAAAATATTAAAGAAAAGTCCGGCACGTCACAAAAAGATAAGAAAATATGCAATAGACATAATTTCACTTCAGTAAAGTTCACCACATGATCTACCTAAAAAAAAAAAAATCACCTCATAATCATAATATAAAATCCTATATATGCTAATGGAACAATGATATCTGGAAATTAAGCGTGTGAAGCTTAACTAACCAACTACCAGCACTTTCCTGCATCCATAAGGAGAAACTTGGATACAACAGAAACCAAGTAAAAGGTTAAATTAAATAGTCCTTTTCATTACCAAAAAAATAGTCCTTTTAGTGGATTATGGGAGTAAGAAATGGCATTTAAGAATGATAAGTTTCAGTGCAGATACTGGCACCTTTACACACAATTCACATATTTGTTTTAATTTTCATTAAAAACAACTTCAAATGCACACCACTATCAGATTAGGCAAGAAATATTTCATACATACCTTTACCATACCACCAGTCACCATCATTTCTCTCAGACCTGACAAGCTGTCCGGTAATGGACAATCCATTATTCCAGTTATTATATCCCCCATGAATCCAAAGTTCGTTAGCATGAGCAAGAGGACCGGAACTTTTGTTATAATACAACCGGATCAAGTCCTCACCTTTAAATTCAGTAGGCTCAATATACCATACATTATCAAGAGATCTCGAAGCTCTTTGCATTAACTGGAGCAACATTTCCCGCCTCTTTTCAGTCTCCACCTTTGCCTGTGCTCTATCAGCTTCACTTGCAGCCTTCTCTGCTTCTCGTTGCCTCTGCTCTTCTGCTTGTCTTTCCCTCTCAGCTTGCTCCTTTGCAAGTTTTTCTAGCTCCCTACGTTTCTCCTCAAGCAAGAAATCATCAAATGCAAATGCATCCATTCCACCTTCCACAGCTATGGTGAAATCCTTTTCCTCATTATTGTCATAAGCATTTTGCCCGTTAAAGAACACAAAGTCCATTTTATATGCTTCTTTCGGAATATGAACCTGGCAGGACCACCAATCCTCTTTTAGATGTGTCTTATTCAACCTTATTGTAAAGGATTTCCATCTCCAATCATTGAAGGCTCCCATAATTAAAATGTCTGGCTCGTTATTTAGAGTGGACAGACTCCTATTGAGGTATACTTCTATATTTTGATCAGGTTTCACTACCTGGGGATAAACAAATAATTTGTTACCCCTCGAGAAATTATCCTTAGCTAGCCCTTCAATTTCCTGTCTCCACAAATTTTCTTCCATTTCCAACTTTAATCTTAGAGAAGTATCTTCAATCTCTTTCTCATCAGTCCCGACACTTTCCTCTTTTACAGTGCTATCACTCTTTAGATTGTCA
The DNA here is from genome assembly GCA_949673435.1 of Macaranga tanarius. Taxonomy (NCBI): domain Eukaryota; kingdom Viridiplantae; phylum Streptophyta; class Magnoliopsida; order Malpighiales; family Euphorbiaceae; genus Macaranga; species Macaranga tanarius. The sequence continues at coordinate 12,528 of CATIWO010208500.1, forward strand.
ATCTGTCTCTCCTCTATAGCAATTTTGTCAGCTGACAGAGTCACACTTTCCTCTGTTATAATGCTATCACTCTTCAAATTGTCCAACTGTTTTTCCTCTATAGCAATTTCATCAGCTGATACAGTCACATCCTCAATGGTGCCAACATTTCCACTTTTCATAGCCTGATTGCTTTTTGCAAGAGATGATGGTACATCTTCTGTTATGTTTTCTTTAATAACTTCATTGTCCATAGTAAGTTCAATGACTTGTTCTTCATCTATATCACCATTAGCTTCAAGTATTTTCTTGTTGGCATCCACAATCTCACTAGAAGTTAGAGTAATTGAATGCTCTTTATCTCCATTGTTCTTTAAGTTCCTCTTCTGAGTGCTTGTTCCTACAGGAGTTTTTGGTGTGAACCCTTTTGGAGAAGGACCCCTGGACTTTGCAGTTGATGTCTTTTTCTGTCTCCTCTTAGAAAAATCTGTATAGGCCGAATTTGGAAGTCCTTTGAAATGATCAGAAAGAATTATACAATTCCAATAGCAACACTTTTTTTCGTTTAACAATTTCATTGCAAGAAAAATTGAAAAGCTAACCTGCAGCAGCAATAATGAGTGAAACTCCACTTGTTGGATACTTGTTGCCCAACTAAACAGTAAACACATTAAAAATCAGATATTAATTTTAATACAATGTAATATTACTAATCAGGTTGGGAAGAATTAAAGTCACAGATTCAAAAATTTAAATCTGCATCAGCATACAGCAAAAGGCAATGGTATGTCCATAACCAACAGGATAAGACTCGATCAATAAACCAAAGGCACATTACAGACAATCAACAAACCAGTACAATAACCCAAAAATAGAAACTCATAACTGATAGTAAAACATCATTTATTCATTTGTCAATGAGCATTAGAAAAAGAGAGAATTAAAAAAGAAAAGAAAAGAGCACATATTACAACTGAAAGCCAAAAAACCAATAACAATTCAGTGAATAAAAACAAACTGACATAAGCAAGCAGGTAGGGGAAGCAAATGAATCATTAACATATTCAAAATAAAAGATAAAAGAAACAAAAACAAGAACTTACACATGAGAAGCTACTAGTTCTACCACGAGGAAAAGACCCAAGAAATGGCTTGATCTTGAAAAGGGTACTCTGGCGAAAAACAGCTCCACAACCGAGTGGCCTTTGTACTGGCAGCAAACCCACTTCCATAGTTTGACAGTACACAGAAACTCACACTCACAACCAAAAACAAAAATGAAAAAGAAACAGAACAGACTATATTTATCTGTTACCCAGTTCAAGATTTCACTTCATTTAATGACCCATCAATCAAAGACTCGATCTTTCTTTAGAATAAAAAACAAGCATTAACTAACGTGCTCAGCTAATACTATAAAACAGCAAAAGAAAATAAAGAAAGAGTCCTGTCTCGTAACAATAAAAAAAAATTGCTAAAATAGCAACCGTTGGATGGACATAAATTCTTTATTTTATAGCATGTTTTCTCTGAAAATGGCAAAATTCTGATAATCTTGATGTGCGATGAAGGTGGATATGTAACCAGAAATAATCATTCAAAATTTGAAATATAATAACATATATATTATTATATAAAGGATTTTTGGTTTAAGCCAGTGAGTGTTAGCTTCTGATAGGCTTAGATAATTCAGAAGCTGACAACTCAAATGGGGGCTTGCCAGCTAGGTTCAAGAACAGAGTCAGCTTACGACATTATTGTGCGGTGTCGTTATACCAATTACCAAAACAGAGCATGTTCAAGCCCGTGGCCTTCTCAGCCAAATTTTACTAAAAGGTCTTGGCCCGAATAATAATATTGCAAATTATTTGACACGAATAATTTCTTGATTTAGCTTGCACAATAAAATTTCCATGCACATATTATTTGGTTTAACAATGGTGGGTAATGCATGAACTTTAAGTTTTAAGAGACAAATTAGAGCTAATGAGAGCTAATGAACCACCAGGATGTGGCCTGGTGGTCAAGCTTGCCGAGTGCAAGCTTGAAGGTGGGA
>CATIWO010208503.1:0-12489 GCA_949673435.1 Macaranga tanarius
CCTTCCCAGAAGGAAAATAATAATATACAACATAAATCTCTCTTCCTCATCATTTTTCCCACAGCCCTCACGGCCGGATACAACAGATCCCTCACTAGATCAAATAGATACCTCGTATGCATACGGTATAAACCACAAGGATCCACCCCAAAGGCACCTCTGGATCCCTGCGCTGTCCCAAAGATAGTTTATCAACGAGTGGCCAGCTCCTCTCGATTATACATATAATACCATTCCCATATATATCATAGATATACATATCAATATTTCTTATATATTCATCATTGCTTTGTTCATTATGCTCAAGATTTAGTCTCTTTGTTTGAGACTTCAGAACTTCAGGTCATTTCAACAACATTAGCATTAATCAACCATTGTTAGGTTCAGTACATTATGAAATATTTAAAAACAAGTTTCCGGTCGAAGATTTGAAGATTTCACTCGAACCGGTCGCTAAACAGGTCTCCGACAGACCTAAATAAGCCGTAAAAACACATTTCGGAGTGCAGAAATACACATTTTTTTCTACAGAGGTGCATGTGTCAGTGCTACAGTACTCCACGCCTCTATGAGGAGACGCACGCCCAACCACAGAGGCGCACGCCTCTTACCTACAGAAAGAAGAGGCGCCACGTGCTTATGGAGAGGCGCACATGTTTGTGGCAAGCTCTGGGAGGTGCACGTGTGGCTACAGAGGCGCACGTGTCTGTGACACTCAGACGCACGCTTGTTCGATCAGGCGCACGCCTCTGTAACCCAGAAACGCGAAAACAGACTGAAATTTCAGCAAAAACGGCTATATTTTCAAAATTCCAGCATTTAACGTATAAAGGATCTTCTGTAACTCAAAAATATACTTAATACTTGCCTCATGCAACTTCAAACATTTCAGAACAAATCGATATGTAAAATCAGAGCATTTACTTCAAAAATCTAACTCAAAAATCAAACGTAAAACAAAACTTCCACTCACTGTTTTCTCCAGCTGATTTCCTCTTGTTCTTGTTGATGTTGTTTCTGAAACTTCCAGACCAAAAGCTTTCCTTTTCTGCTTCCTCCTTTCTTCTTCTCTTTTCTTTCCTTTCCCGTTCTTTTTCTTTGTTTTGTTTTTCCTCTGCAGATGACTCTTCTTCCTTCTTCCTTCTTCCTTATCCAATTCTTTATTTAATCCTTATCTCTTCCTTTCTTTCCTCTTAATCCCTCTTCTTTTCTTTCTTTCAATTTCGTCCTTATAACTTCCTCTAATAACATCAAACTTTGATGTCTTATAACATGTCCGCATTAAGTGCTTATCTCAAAATACTAGAATGCCTTATCAATGTCAATTCCATGCCACATGCTTATTCGATATCAATTACTGACTTATTTACTAAAGAATCAAACTCCAAAGCATATCTCAGAACAGTGGCAATTAACTCTTAAATCATCAATTTTGATTAACAACAGTAATCACATTCTTAATTATCGTTGAGGAACAGTAATCCGGTCTTAGGACACGGATGTTACATTATTAATTTAGAATAATTGTGTAAGCGCATTTATAGATCTTCTTAAGAGATTTTTACTGATAATTATTTGTGACCTCCATACTTTTGTTGATTATATTAATTTTAATTATTTTTCTATATCTTTTAATATAATTTGTTACCATAAATTAATTTTTTATAGTATTCTATGGTTGTTAAATCAGGAACATGTCAATGAGGGAGTAGTAAAATGGTAACTCCTCTCAAGGAAATTTTGAGGTGCAGGGTTCGAATCCTGTCATTGGCGATTTAGAAGGGAATGACTGCTCCTTGTTGTGCAATCTATCGCTTAAGTCATATGACCTCCCTATTGACCAAAAAAATCAGAAACATATCATTCCAATTTCCTCTTTATTTTTTATTTATTTTAATAATTAAATAAAAAATATCTATATTTTTATTTTTATTTGTACAGTTAAAATATTGCCTATAAGTATACAACCACTTTATTCATCAACTAAAATTGTATATTCCTACTAATATTTTGGTTTAAGTGACAAAAAATTTTATATATATATATATATATATATATATATATATATATATATTAAGAAGTACTAATTTAATTCAGAAATATGATCTATTTTTTTTATCATGAATTAAATTATATTTCTTTTTGAATGACTTTAACAATACTTTAGAAAATAATTTCAAATCATTTAGGAAATTGAAAAAAAAAAAAAACTCAAATTTGAATATCTAACTATTAACATTGTAAAATTTATATTGTATGTACATTATAAATAATATTAGGAGTTATGTAAGTAATAAATACTTTATTAAAATGTATCACTATAAATTAAATTTTTGTAGTGTTTTTAATATTTTTAATATTAATTTTATCTTTTTAGTAACTATACATCAATTTTGAATAGTTTTCATAAAACTCTGTATATTATTTTTTAAATTACAATTGTAATGAAGAATTAGAAAAGAAAAATAATAAATAAATTTTTATCAAATTTCAACAAAATTTGTCACTATAAATTAATTTTTTTTTTGAAATTTTAGCATTTTTAACATTAATATTTCTTTTTTTAGTAATTATGTGTCATTTTTTAGATTTTTTTTAACTTAGTAGTTTTCTTTTTTAAATAAAATTGATATATAATTTTTCAAATTATTATTGTAATTAATCGTTAAATATTCAAAGTTAGTTAAATTAATTTTAATTATTTTCTTAATAATAATAAAAATTTTCACTGTAGATTAATGTTTTTAGTATTTTTTACATTTTTAACATTTAATACTTTTTAGTATTTTTCATTTGGAAAAATTACAAAAAAATTCGTCACCTTTAACTCTTTTGGCAAATTGAACATATCTTTTAAATTTTGGTAATATCATACTAACTTTTTAATTTTTACAATTCAAAGCACTTGTATACTCAATTGTAAAATTAAACTAATATGGTAGTAAAAATTGTCTTATAATTAATAATGAAATTTTTTTAATAATTTTTTTCCCTCTTCATACATTTATATATTATTTTATATTTTATAGACAAAGATATGGATAATGATACGTATCTCGCTGTGCGATATGGACAAACTTTTTTTAAAAATTATAAAAATATATCCTTCCATTTTAAAGAGAAACAATATATGAAAAGAGATTATTGCACAGCAATGCATAATACATATTTTTACCGTAAAGATACGTAGATATATCCCATGCATGCACGTTTCATTAACTAGAATATCTCTAGTGCAATTATATTTATGGGTTGTTCAAGTTGTTTAGAAGAGACTATGTAGATGAGGATAGTTGGGGCAGGCTTGAATAAGGAGAGAGCGTTTTCTCGTGTTCTTTCCAATAAAATCTATTATTTATAAGATGTTTCTATGCTTTGAAGCCTGGTGAACGGCATTTTTGTGCCTATAGAATTTATAGTATAAATTAAAATATAGAATAAGCTTATATGACATGAGTAGGCAACCTACCAGCATTTAACTTCCCTTTCAGCTTGTAACTCCTGTCTTGTGCGGTTTGTAAAATGCCAACGTCCTTATGCCCCTCAAATTCTTTCAAACTTCAACTTTGCCCCTATATTTAATCATTTTCTTAAGAAAATTTGACTTCACATATTTAAAAAAAAAAATCCACTCAAAAATTATTTTGAAAATCTAAAAATTAAAATATTTCCAAAGTTTGCAGGATAAAAATATTTTAAATAAAAATATAATTTAATATCAAATCTAAATGGACTGAATTTAGGTTAATATGTATGGTCTAATTAATTGGACTTTTTATATATAAACAAATATTGGTATCAATTCTAATCTTATGCTAAGAGAATAATAATAAACATAATTCTATTTTTTAAAAGAATCTAACTAAAGAATTATCATATTATTTAATCTTAAATATTGATTTGTTAATTAATTATTAAAATTGAAGAATACTAAATTCGACAGTCATTCCAATCCATACTGAGAAAAATTTAACTACTAAGTAATTGTTGATATTATAGAACATCACCCCAAATGTTTATATACATTCGAAGAGTAGATTCATTTACTAAATAACTCATGAATCTTGAAGGTTATAAAATAAAAATTATTCGGGAATGTTTATAAATTATACTCTATGGAGAATAATTTCATTTTCATTTGGCAAGCAATTTTTAAAATTATAAATACTATATGCTATACCCTAAAATCATTTTATTAATGTGAGAAAGAAATTAATATGCATAAAAAATGAAAGGGTATACTAGTAATAACAAAACGTGAACGAGGCATATAAACTGCCAAGTAGAAAAGGTGGTGAAGTTTGATATGTATATATATAATTCTCTCTTTTCTTTGTTTATAGGCCAACATCTTATACGAAATATTTTCAAGAAAACACAAAGAAGATGAGCTACTTTAGCGGCCGCTGCAGCAATCTCATGAAACTCATCATTTTCTTCATGATGATTATGGTGGTGGTGATGACAATCTTCCTTCCAACATCAATGGCTTTTGACGACGAAGGGGGTGATGATAGTTCCAATAATAATAATAATAATAATACCTGGTATGAGTTTTGGAGCAGAGAGGAATTGGTAAGGTTGGCAGGTTATGGAGAAGAGAAGCTATCAACTGTGCTCGTCACAGGCACCCTTCTTTGTGATGAAACTCCACTTCGATCCTTTCCTGTGTCAGGTTTGTGTATCAATTCTTTTTTTTTTTTTCTTTGGGTTTCTTTTTATTTCTCTAATTATGGATTTCTCAACATAAAAGTGCATGTACATACATGAATATTGATTAGACTGGATTAGCTAGTAAATACTTATCTAGATAACTATGTGTTCTTCAATTACTATATTTGAATGACCATGCAAATATTCCAGTTTGTTAGTTTGTGTATTGTTATTCTTTGGCCTAATTATATAGTGGATTAATTGCATGTTTCCTTAATAAAAGGAACAAAATATATACAAATTAAAATGAAATTTATGTATTAATGAAATATTGCATACTTTGTTAATTTACCTTATAGAAGGAATGAACTAAAAGCTAATTATATACAGAAATGAAATTTAAATTTGGAGCCTTCTTCTTCTTTAAGTATAATTTATGAGAGAAATTTAATTATATGAAACAAATTACACCATTTTAGGAATGTATTGGCTTTTCATAATTTTTAAGTTTTTGGGTCATCTTTAATTCTAAGTGAGAGGGCACTTGCTTGCACGGATGTATAGTAGTTTTCATCCAAACTTATGTTCAAAGGAAAAATATTAAAATTAGAAAGCAAGTCATGGTATATTTTGGTGAAGAGTCATAGCAACAAAATTTTTTTGACAAGTGATGAAATATAGCATAACACAACACCCTACTTGTTTTTTTTTTTTTTTCCTATGATTCTAATTGGTTTGAAACAATTCATTTCATTTTTGTGTAAAGAACCTCTATACCTTGAAATAATCACTTCAAAGTTTTATTTCTCTAATTCCTTTTTGTTTTCATAATCAAGAGACTTCCTATAGATTGGAAAAATTCAGCTAATAGGGTCATGGAGCTTCTATTAGAAAATCATCTTTTAAATACATAAATTAAACATTTCTTTTAAATGATGCATGGATTAAAGAGTAAATAAGTTAATAATAGTTTGTCCCCATGAATAGCCCAAGTGATAAAAGGTGTATTCCAACTAGATGCTCAAAACGAAAAAAGTTTAATTGCATTATTTTTTGAAAAAAATATTAGAATTTTTTTGAACATCAGAAAATTTTAGAATTGTAAGTACCAAAAGTGTACTATCATAAATCCTAACCTTACATTGCATTAATGATCAGAGAATCAACTTTGTTCACATATTTGAAAAACAAAATTAAAATAAATTTAATATAAAAAAACCCTTAAAATTAAGAGGTTCTAGTTGATTGTTAAGTAATCTTAATATTCTTTACTAGTAGTGTTTTGCTTTCTTCTTTGCCCAAATAAAGAATGCTAAGGATCAAACCTAAAGATCCAACAAACTTTACCGTGACATAAAAACCACCTAATATTGCTGTCACTCTCAGCTGAGGCCCAGATGGATCATCTCATCTTCAATTGATTAGGAGATTGCCATATGTATACATAGTGAAGCCCACATCTATAGCAACATCTCACCATAAATTTTCATAATTTACCTACATAACTTCAATAAGATCATTTTCATAAATTTTGGTTTGAGCACTAATGTTACTGCTAATATGATAATGATGTATACATTTTCCAATTAAGCTTTACATCTCGGTAGAATAATCATTTGCAAGAAAATTGTGGAAAATCTTTGCAAGAACTACCAATAGTGATGTTATAAAAATAGTTTCAGAGAATCGAATTTACAAATTGTCTATTCAATTCTGCTGAAGAATGCATATTGAAATTCCTGTAGGTGCTTTGGTGGGTATCAACTGTGGAGAGTGGAGCCAACAGAGTTCTGCAGCAGCGGAAGTATTCACTGATGCATTTGGAGAATTTCAAATGGATCTTCCTTCTCAACTCCACGCAATTCCCAACTTAGACAAGACATGTTCAGTTAAAGTTCTGAGAACGCCAACGAACTCAGCCTGCAAGCCAGCATTTGGGAGGGAACCCAAAATGCTGAGGTTACTATTAGCTAGGGATGGCCTCCGCATATACACTGCCGAGGAGGTAAAACTTTCTTTGTACAAAGACAGAGCACAGTAATCAAATACCCAATAGTCTGGGATCATATAGGGAAAGGACTACGGCTCATTTAGATGGCGCTTCAGTCACAGAGACATGAGTTAGAAGGGTTCTATCTGTTCATATTGTTGAGAGAGAGTGTGTGTGAGTGAGTGATGAAGATACATCCTGCTTGTAAATGATGAAAACAATAATGTTGTGGTACACAGAAAACTTCTGTATAAGAAATTTTCAAGTCCTGCAGTGACCAAGCACAGGATTAAAAGAGAAACTAACTCAAAAAGTGCTAAAGTTGACGGAAAACATAGAAAAACATCAACAACAGTATGATATATCAACCAAGAGTGTATGCTTGGTGAATCCTAAACTCGGTAGTTGCATCAGGAGCTAGAAATTTTCTGCTCAGCACCAGAAACTATATATTTTGCAACGTCAGCACAACAACCAAGCTTATCTGCTTGCTCATCAGGGATTTCGATTGAAAATTCTTGCTCAAATGCCATAACAAGCTCCACCCTGTCTAAGCTGTCCAGGCACAAATCCTTTTGAAAATCAGCTGTTTCAGTTACCTGTGTGGTGAACAAGTGAAACCAACATTAGTTTTTTCGACCCTTTACCCTCAAGAAAAAAAGAAATGAGAATATCAAATTTCACATCAAATGATAAGGAAATAATGCACTAATTACCTTACTGGCATCAATTTTATCAAATTTCTTAACCAATCCTATCACCCTATCCATGACCTGATCAGGACTGGTAGCACTTGAAGCACACATCTGCCGGTTCAGTAGCCTGAACGCATTGCCTGTTTGAGGCAATGACCGCTGTTCAGAAATAGCTCTCAGCCTGATATGGCTCAAGATGGAGTTTCTTAGGCTTTGCATGTTAAGAGCTGGAATGAATCATCAATTGGCATATAACATCGCATAAAAATGTTAGCAACAAAAGTACCAATACCATATATATAGAGGTGTGTGGGTAACACTCTGAAATAAATAATTGGAGAGTTTCAATACAAATGAAACATTATGTAAAGAATAAGATTACACTAACTAGGCTTGGAATTAGAGAATAGCCCAGAAGGCAAGAAGGGATCACTCACGAGATTGGCTGCGTTGCTGTTGTATATTGTCCTTCGATATAAAAGAAATTGTTGTTTAGGTGTTTGATTTATTGCCCCAGTGAAGGCTCGGCAGCATGAGCAGGCGCGTCAGCCAGATTGATGTAGCGCGGCTTCAATGAAATGGACTATGAGTCTATGACTAGTGATTGTGGTTAATTTTCTAAGTTAATTTTTTTTTTTAAAAAAAAAGGACATTTGAATTCTTATATATTTATTTTAACATGTTATATCTTTATCTTTTTATCTTTTTATTTTTATTTTTATTTATCGATACATTTAACTTTTGTTTGAGGAAATAATTTAATTATTGTTAAAAAAAAATACACAATTCAGTTTTTATATACTTAAGTTTTCTCTATCAAATTATTGTACTTTTTATTTTTAATTAATGGAGGCCTTTTTACATATTTCTACTAAAAAAATCCCTTAAAATTATTTAAAATTAATATATATTGTTCATTATCAATTATTTTTTTATTTCTAATTATTATAAAATATGTAATATATATATAAACAATAAAAATTTAACTTATAATATAAGATAGATATTTTTATTTATTTTGATTCAATAAATATTTTAATTTTTCATTAATATTTTATTTATAGAATTTGTCGATAAACAAAAAAGAGCTATATTACACAAAAAAAAAAAAAAAAAATTACAAACACCAAACAAACAAAAACAGTAAGTTTACAATCCAAGCTGACACAAAACCAAACTCTCCTAGCAACAACAAAGAGAAATAACATATTACATCAATCAATCTATCAAAATTGTTTATATCCAAAAGCTATTGTGTATCACCAGACTTACTTTTTTTTTTTTGTTTTTTTTTTTATCATTTAGAGTCCTAAGGGCTCCTGGGAGAGCGGGGAGAGGGAAGAATAAACCCCGCCCTACTACCTAGGTATCCGGTATATAATCCATACGGAAAAAATGCCCACACAAGCCCACAAAGGACATGGTGGAGCCCCAAGGTTAAAACCGTTGGGGAAGTAAGACCCACCGTTGGCCACACCACCCCATCCACCCGGATGGGGCTTACCAGATTACTCATAAATAAAATAGTATTTTTAATCTGCACATATATTTTTCTCTCATCAAAAATACAATTACTAAAAACAATAGTGTCCTTAAACATAGTAAACAGAAGCTATCAGAGCAATTCTTCTAATCTTCTGAAATATACTTTTTCTCATATGTTTTCCATAGAACATGCTAATAATTCTTCTCCAATTATTTCCATTGTTAGATATCATACAGACTTGATGAACTCTATTCTAAAGTTTATTAGTTTCAGCATTTAAACAAGGATCGTGATACCTGTTGTTACTAGCCACGTCGCAGTTTGAATAAGGACAAAATTCTTTTTAAAAAAAATTATAATATTATTCTTATCTGTTATATTATATAGAATAAATGAATGTACATATCGTGTGATGATTTAAAAACTCATATCTTGCAACTCATTTATTTATTATTTTTGTAATTTTAAAAATAGCCTATAAATATTTTTGTAAAGTGTCACTAGTCGTTAGCTCGTTGCTAGTGTTGACCTTATGCATGATCAAGGGAGAATCAACTCTTATTTTGACTTTAATAATCAATTTTGTATTTCTAACATGTTTGTTTAAGAGTGATTATAAGCTAGGATAAGCTCATGCTCAAGGATAATGTGCATCAAGGGTTGAAGCTCAAGCATCAAGGATTGAAGCTCAAATAAGTCCTCAAAACTTTATCATTCAAATTTCTAATTGAATTCTAAGTTTTTTAGTGAACTTAAGGCTTCATTGAACACTCACAATATCCCTCATAGTGTTCTTTAAAGTCTCATGAAGATGCACAACAAGTTTGGAATCAATCGGGGCTAAAACATGCAAGTTATGTCAAAATTGTCAAGATTGTTGACTATGAACATGATCAAGATTGATTCAAATGTTGGAGCAAGTTTTAAGATGATTTAGAGCTTTATTGAACACTTAAAAAGCTCCTAATAATGTTCTTTAAAGTCTCATGGAGGTACACACCAAGTTTCAGGTCATTCGGAGCTAAAAAGCGCAAGTTATGTCAAGTTTGGTAAGAAGGCAGCTAAGCTCACGAGTTACTATAGCAATGCTCACGGTCACTGTAGCACTCGTGAGCGTAGAGCTGTAAATGACGAAAATTAACAGAAGAAAGGGCAGCGACCCTCACGATCTATGCTCATGACTGCGAGGGTCAACTCCAGCTCATGAGCGTCGCCTCCAACTGTCTGATTTTTTAAGGTCACGATCGTGAGGGTCGAGTCACGCTCGTGAGGGTCGGTCTTGTCCAAAAAGTCATATTTTTAGGCATAAAATAATGGGACATGATGGGCAAGACTTATTAGTGAGTTTATATAACAACTAGTTTTTGACATCCTCTATATATATTGATGTCAAAAACTTATTAGAAGTGGTTCACACAAGCTATCAAATATTATCAATCATTTTTGTGAAGAATTTTTCTCTTTGTAATATTCAAATTCTTTTTCTTGAACCCTTGTGAGAGTTGGGTGTGTAATAGAGTTAGGAACTCTTTTATTCTACTCTTTCTTTGGGGATTGAAGAAGTGAGTAGTGAGGTTCCTTCTCTTGTTGGTCAGTGTTGAGCCAAAAAAAAAAAACATTTGTAAAGGTTTGTGTTGAGCCTTGAAAAACATATTGGTATAGGTTTGTGTTGAGCCTTGAAAATACATTGGTGATTAGTTTGTGTTGAGCCAAGAAGAACATATTTGTAAAGGTTTTGTGTGAGCCTCAAAACACTTATATCAATCTTGACAAATAAGATTGGTGTGGTTCAAAATTCTAACTGAGGGATAAGTTAGGTGGAGACGTAGGATTGTTGAGAATCTGAACTCTTTAAATCATTGTGTCCTTTGTGTGTTTGTTCTTGTGCTTGTTCTTATTTTTGCAAGTTTTATTTTTCTACTACAAATCTGAATTTTACTCCTCAACTAACATCTTCCAAATCTTAATAAATTTTCATCACCCTATTCACCTCTTCTAGGGCTTTTCAGCTAGCGGTACAAGTAATTGTCCTTTAAATAATAAACACACGAATAGGTATAGCGCCCACAACTGAGATAATTTTTTATTTTTATATTTTTATTTCTTAATTTTTTTCTAATACTCTATAAAATAGAGGGATTAACAAATAATTTATTGCGGACTGCCATACATATCTTTTTTGAAAATAATAAATGATCATCATGAATCAACCTATACTTTTAGTGAATTGTTAGCCATTAGATAAAACTCGATCCTGGAACAATGAATGAATTCCATATCAAATTTGTCCAATCATGATTCTCATTGTGCTCTCTCATCATTTCCTAAGCACTAGCTGTTATACGTAGCTTGTATATTAATTGTTTGAAGGAATGGTTATCCCACGTCGTGGGAAAGAGTTTAGTGTCCCTTATTTTGTAAGGTATACCTAAACTATTGGTTTAAGGGAAAATTGGAGGGAAATCAAATTTAATTCAAATTTGGTAGCAAAGCATATTAAACTATAGATAATTAAATATATAAATATATATATATATATATATATATATATATATATATTTAATTATCTATAGTTTAATATCTAAAGATGGCACCTGGCACAGACACAGGTTTAATATAAGTGTCTATTTTATATAGAAAAGTATGTGCTAATTAACGTATAATTTTTTTTCTTCTCCTCTTCTCTAAATTTTTTTTTCAACAAGAAGTTCTTTACCCTTTGTTTGGAAAACAAAAAAAGGAGGGGGAGAAAGAGTAGGGAAAGAAACTCTTGTTTGGGAAGGGAGAGAGAAAGAGAGAGGAGAGAAAATGAGGGGAAAATTTTATATCGCCTCCCTACTTTTTCTTTCACCTCATTTTGGGGAGAAACGGTGAGGAAAACGCAAAGTTCACAAAACTACCCTTCTTTACCGGTACCCATTTCTCTCTGCAACAAAGAGAACATCATCACCATCTTCTTTTTACTACCGCTTCCTCTCATCCATTCCATTCCACCGCCATTTCCAATTTCTTCATTTTCTTCATTTCGTCTGTGGCCATTTCTTCGTTCTTCTTCTTCTTCTTCTTGCGATCGTCCCATTCCACCGCCACCTCATCCTCTCATCAATCTCAAGCAGCCGCTGTCCGCCTTCGTCCATCAATCTCATCCTCTCCGGAGCGGTAGTAATTTTTTCTCTTTCTCATTTTTAACAATGCAGAGTGGAATCTTTAGAAAATTGGTGGGTTTGTGGTAATTTTAGGGAAGATTTCAGCGAACTAATTTGGTAACTTTCCAAAATTGGGTGTTGTTGTTCTTGATTTTTATGTTGATGGTGCATTTGATCAAGATGAATCTTTTTTTGGGTATTGATCATTTTGAAGGTTTTGTCTTTTTTTCTTTTGTTTGATCATGTGTGTGATATGAGCTTGCATGGTGGCTTCTTGGGATCATCTGTTCACTTCGGTTTGATTTGTATTAGTTTCAGGTCTTTGATAAAGTTGATTTTTGTTGTTGAAAGGTTTTAGCTTCTGGGTACCGATTGTGGGTGTAACACCCTCCAGGCGTCACATACACGTGTCCAGAACATTAGAATTTTACACATAAATAATAAAATTTTTCACAAAATGAAAGATACTTTATAATTACATATCAAAATACTATTTATACATAGTTTTAAAGTTTACAA